>JAOXJN010222148.1:0-12828 GCA_025762795.1 Goniobranchus coi
TATATTATAGAAACTTCATGATGAGTAAAGGTAAAGTATATTGAGCTCAGATGAATGCCTCATTAAAAGCTGAACTTTGAAATTGTATTTAGTGTTATCTTGGTTTGTTTTTTTTTCCCAGGTAATCTCAAACGCCATGAATTGGGAGTCGAGCACTACCCAGTAGCAAGTGCCAGCAAAATAGATTTATCATTATATACAGATTCCTCTGACAGAGCATCTTATCCTTTGGCAAAGGCCCATGGTACGCATTTATTTGCTTTTGTTTTTGGACATTATTGTTCAATGAAGTATGATTCATTTTTATTCATTTGCGAATTTCAGAGTTTATTAGTATTGTTACTTTACGTTTATTCATGTTCTTAAGTTAATTGTACTTTTTTTCAGTATTTTTTTTTTCAAAGTTGGGATTTTTTTCCTGTTTGTTAGGATGTCAAATTATGTACTTTAAGAAGTTTTCTGATGTCCATCTTTATTGAATTTCTTGGAAATAAATCTTTATGATCTTCTTTTTAGTTGTTCAATTTTGTATAATAGAGAGCTAGATTTCAGGTTCTCGAAAACATACATTTGCTTATTCTCCTACCAATCTCCTACAAATTGATATATACAAATCCATCGAAGTTGAAGCAATTGAGCTTTGAGAAAGTATTGGTTGAAAATTCTTCTTTCTCTTCACAATACCTTAATAGAGTAGAGAATTATCCTCATTGGCGTTAAAGATTAAATCATGATTTTGAGTTGCTTTAATGTGGACAATACTGTGAACAAATACTTGAGGAAGACCTTGTCGATTCGATTAATCATACTTATAAACATGAACATAAATCAGAGAGTTGTCAAAACTACTATTATTATGAACAAGGCGTAAAGGAAATAAGGTGATATTACAGTAGCTATGTTTAGTTAAAAGGAATGTAGAGTTCATGATAATAAATTGTCATGATGTTGTCTAAGCACAATATTGGTGACAAAACCATGATAGAAACATTGGATTTTATGAGAACCTCTAATTTCAAAGTATTCTACTTTTTAAAAAAAAGTATTTTGAAGATATGAAAGAGAAATAAAATCCTCTAGATGTTGATGTCTTTCTTTATTGGTGTCCTAAGTTGAATATTTTAAGCTTGGTTTTCATTGAGATGATTTTTTATGACCATATTTTGTTAATACTTATAATATACAGAGCAATATTTTATCTCCCACTGCAGCCAGTTTTTTTTTTTATTCATCTTTGCAATCAATCTTTTGACCCATAGGTTGCCTTATGATCCTGGCATGGATCTTCTTTGCCTCCATTGGCCTTTTGCTGACAAAATACTACAAGCCAATGTGGCCAAACAAAAGAATGTTTGGTCAGAGATACTGGTTTGTGGTAAGTTCTTACACTCTGTATTTGTCTCTCACAGGGTTTTTTTTTAAAAGCCAAAATAGGTCTGTCTAAATGTCTGGGAGAGTTATTTTTTGCTTTATTTTCACACATAGGTTGTCAATATAATCATATTAGACCATCAGAATTAAGTCTATATTTACTATCTTAAGCTGCAAGTTAAAGGAGAAGTATACCATGTTCACCAAAGAGTGTGAATTGAAATTAATGTATTTCTACAATATAAGCCTTATAGAAGACGGAGATCTTTGAAAAAAAATTTGTGCATCAGTTGTAATGATTCTAGAACCTATAAATTATAAAGAAATTAAAGGGATGTCAAGTGTACGATTAATTATAACAGGAAATTATAAAGATGAAGAGATTACATTACCTTGGCTGAATATAATGTAGAAGAGAATCAAAGGAGAAGAGAAATGAGACTTTTGAACTGGGAATTTGAAGGGAAGAGAGAGTGGGTTAGATCCAGAGAAACAGAGAACTGTCCTCAGAGGCAAAGAAACTAGGTTTAGAGGCAAGGAATGAACTTGTGAAACCACACAACAGGATGTAAGACGTTTATTATACATATGGAGTACAGAATCACATTCGAAACCATTTTAAGATATTCTTCTACAAGGGTCGTTTGTGATTCTTTAAATGGCTAACAATCTTTTGATGTAAAATATATGATCATTGAGACATTGCAAAGCCATTTTGTAGAGTTTTATGTAATAAATGTATGGCTCTCTTTGTTTTGATGTTTTTATCTTTCAATTTCTGTCTATTTCTCCGTTATTTTTCCTTTGTTGTTGTTCTTTTTTTTTGTTGTAGTTTTTTTTTTTGCTTTGTTCTTTGTTTTTGTGTTTTTTTTTCTGTTTGCTTTATTTGTTTGTTTTTGCTTTTTGTTGTTGGTTTTTTTGTTTTCTTTATTTGTTGTTGGTTTTTTGGGGGGGTATTACCATTATTATAATTATTATTATTATTATTATTATTATTATTATTATTATTATTATTGTGCATTGTTTGGTGTTTTTTTTGTGTGTGTGTGTTTGTTTTTTTTGTTGGAATAGTTGACCATTTTAATTTCCCTCACTTTGTCAACAGGGCCACTTTAACTTCATGTCTATGATGTTCATAATTTCTATCATCGGCATCATCCTCATCTTTATAGAAGCTGATGGATACAGTGAGGTAATTCAAACTAGAAAAGAATTCTACTTTCTGCTAAAAAAAAAAAAATGCATTTTTTAAAGTCATGTTTACGTAAATTTTTCATCAGTATTTAAAAGGCTTGTATTATTGTTGTCATTTCACTCCACACGATAAAAAGCATTCCGAATGTTAGACTCAAATCCCTTTTTACAAATTGAAAAAGAAAGAAGGAAAGAAAGAACAAGTATCTTCACTGCTTTGTCTATGAGATGATGCGCCTTAGCTTTCAAATTCTTTATCAAGAATAGAATATGAGCTGGACCCTCTGGCTTACATCTAATGTAACAAGAGGCCCTAAGGTTGTCCAAGTGCATAAATAGGCTGAGCTTTCGTGCCCAAAGGAAAAAGAAAATCTGGGTCCTGAATGCAGATCATAAGTGCAATGTCAGAACCAATCGGCCTTCCTTTGCGCCTTTTCTAAGAATTTGAAGCTTCTTAATTGTTTATAAATACCATCACGTCCTCATCTACACCCACTTAATTTGCCTTTTTTTTTTATTTGCTTAAAAGTTCTGAAGCTTATTTTGGATTTTATCTTTTGACTTGATACTTGGATTATGAATGATACAACCTCAGAAAACTGTACAGAAAGTGTTTGCATTATGTTAATTTGAAAACAATTATTGAATTTTCCTTGATAAAAATTATTGTCTAGTCTTGAGCCAGCATTTGAGTGCAAACCTTGTTTTACAAACACTGCTTTGAATTAATTTTTTTCCCTCTCCATGCTGCATCTGTCTTTGCAGGCCCCTGACTTGCCTCAGAAAGCCCATCCCATTCTAGGTATTATCATCCTAGTCTGCATTGTCATCAATGTAAGTCTTCTAATTTTTCTTTTGGGTCATCTAAGATTTTGCAGCTTGTTCTCAACATTATGGTAGGACACCAAATTGGAAGTCATTCACCCCCTTACTATTGAGCAGTATTCTGAAAGATTTAGAAAGATCTTCCTCAATTTTTTCACAGCAAGAGAAAATGTTACTTTCCGCCTAATTCAAGTCTACCACTGCAAAGACACCACACAGACACAATGAGTGAGATCAAAGTACAGCAATCTTTCTGCTCTTATCAAAAATCTGACAATTTGTATATTACTGTCTTGAACACTCAGTCGCTAGTAAATAAAAATTACAACGATTAACGTAGTCATTTTGTCGACATTTTCACAACTAAGCCTCAAAAAGACCTCCAAAAAATTGTAAACTTTCAAAAATAACAATAACATGACCATAAATAAACCCATGCATACTGTGAAACTATCCTGAGTGCCATGCATAAAAACATAAAGGATGCAGCTCTTAACATCATAAGCATGGGCTTCCTCCACATAGCGCAGATTAAGTGACAGTCATTAGAAACCATAGTGGTAAAAATTGTTAGCACCACACATAGGAAAACATGCAACTGCTCTAAGCAAATACTCAAGTATGAAATGTTCTTGAACACATCACTAAAATTCTAACAAAAATGTTAATATATATATTATATATATACAAGCTCTCACAATGATCCTCCATCTGACACCACTATTGCGACAAATTCACCAATATTAACAGATCTACTATAAAGTAGAGGAAACTATAACTGGTGATAATAACATCATACTCGTGGACATGCTAAACAAAGATACGCCCTGTTTGAACATCTTGAGACTATTAACAGTGATCAGTACAGCTAGAAAAGCACTCGACACACATCTAAACTAAATTTTATTGCATATTTTAGAATCCTGACATTAACAGCAATGATGGCATCATTCAGCCATCTTAACAGGATGAAAACTCGCACTAGCCCATTTCTCAAAAAGACATTTTTTCACTGAAGTCTCACTTGAATCTTTTCAAATCACATGATAGAAACGCAAAAGACGAAAGAAACAAGCAACACAAAGAATTATTCCGAGATCAACATCAGAAAAAACGTCAAAGAAAAAAGGTCGTGAAGTGCATTATTTAAGCACCCAGAGCTCTGAGAATAGTAACTGAAAACTGTCAAGGCAGTCTCTCTTAATAAGATAAAATTTCTTATATGTCCTGACATTTTTTTTTGAGTTAGATGACTTTCGTAGACTGTAATAATTCTTTTCATCAAGGTTTGTAAACAAAAAAATTGAAAGTCTGAAGATTTATATAGGAAACATTTTCCTAAGACTCTAATCTCTTATATGAAACAAAGCTGCGGCGTGCCAATCACAACAACATATTATACATATGTGTCCAAATTCATGGATTTAGAGTCACACTACAAACGTCATGTCGATAGATATATCTTTAAAGACAATGTAAGTCCACTGTGCTGAATACTAAAATAAAAATGAATGCTTCCACACACAAGATACTTTGCACGCTCAGCAAAGACAACTGTGTCAAAACAACTTAAATATGGGCATGTATTTTTCAGGCAGATTTTGGACATACAATGTTGTGGTCGTTTACCCTCAAATAAGCCACAATGGTCTTCACTTATTACTGGAGGTGGGGGGTGGGGAGGGAACTGAGGTTGGTGCACCTAAGGATCAAGATTACAAATCGTTTTCTTTATATATATTTTAATGTCTAAAAACCCACTTAATAAGAAGGCTCGATACCCAACCTAAGATAAAGGAATCTTTATTCCAATAAAATATGAAATTCTTTAAGAAAAAAATGTCTCCATGTGAAGTATGGAAGTCTATGGTATACATAATATGCACATCCTTGATGCTTTACAGCAGTTAGCAAAACATTGGCCAGAGGAAATAAAGAGACACACCACATCTTGTTAGCAGTGTCAGGATAAGTTGACAGTTCACTATATTTCGCAAGAACTGTTCTTAAATGGTTATTATCACAATGACAAAACAATGCTAGCATTGAATGTGCTGTCTATCCACCATCTCTTCTTTCTGATTTCCTTTTTTAAACTTGAGTCGCCAACTCTCTCCATTTGTTTTACAAAGAAAGAAAAAGTATAACTTACTCAGTGTAATTAATCATTAATAGCCAATCAAGAGGTCAAATGATTATTTCTTAACCGTAACAATTGGTTGCATGGCCCACTGAAAAACAACTATGTACATTCAAATGTTCAAGTGAGGTAACATGTGCTTAATGGGTTTTTTTTTCTCTTCCCTAAGAAAGAGCAGCCAATATGAGCCTTCAAATATGCAAAGGGGCCAAATTTTTAGCTCATCAAATCTTCTTGCAAAGACTATGAACAACAGAGATCCAAAAGATACTCACCAATGCGCTGTGCATGCAAAGATACAAGCGACTGAAACTAAAAAGAATACTCCAATTCACGCAGAACAGTATCCCAAGTATAAGATTGAACTGCAAATAAAAAAAACATTTACAATTTTGACTACAATTATCACCTTGATAAAAACATTTTCTCCTATAAACATGATCACTTATGCAATCATGAAAATATAACAATTGTAATAGCATTATAATATAATTCAACAACAAAAGCAACAACAAAAATTAACTGCTCCCATGTATTATTAACTTAACTTCTTGCTTCCTATCCAACTCTAGTTGCCAAAGGGACATTTAGATAAAAATATACATGCATCTTTTGTTCAAATCCTACCCAAAGGAACTCACAATACATTCATGAAAAGATTACAAGTGTTCAGTCAACGCCGCTTAATCGCATCTCGGTTCATCACAATTTTCACTTAAAGGCACCTTCTACTGAGAAACAGAATGAATTCTATATAAAAGTCATTGGTTAATCACAACATACTTCGGATAATCGCAACTCTAAGGAGAGACAACTTCCAAGTTTTCAGTTTTTTATCCCAATTTCCGTCAGTTAAAACCAATTATATGAGTTCTTTTATATGATACTGTATTTCTAATGTATCCAATAGTGTTAAAACACATAATACAGTAAAACCCACTTATTTAAATAGAGGCCATGATTCAAATCGTCATGACGGATCAAAGCCCATATCAAAGTTTAAGCCCAGAGGGAAGAGTTCTGAACCTTTTGAATGTAAATACTGTACATATACCGTATATTATATACCTAATTCGGGGTGATATCAAGAGCCCAGTGGTTAATGGCAACTTCATAAAAAAGCAACAATTTGGCCACTCCCACATGTTGCAATTAAGTGGCGTTGACTGTATTTGCCAAACTTTGGATACTTCTAGGAAGTTATGATTTTACAATGAGAGGAGGAAATATCTGCAAGCACGCATTTCGATTTTTTTAAAAAACAAACAGCTGTATATATAATCATGCTCTTGCCCTAAATCACATTAATAGTCCTATCTAATTTGCAATTCACTAATGTCAAGTTTTGTGATGTAAACCTTTTGAAAGCTTTTAAGCTGAAAAGAACTTTAAAAGCTTTTAATGTTTCCATGCTCCATCCATATTTGGAACTTAATAACGTACAAACAAAGAGGTACTTTATAGTACTTTTTGAATGGATCTACCATAATTTTCAGACTATAACTATAGGCTGCAATCCCTGATCTTTAAAAGAAAAACAATTTTTTCCTTAGACAGAACACAGGGCACTAAAAGCTGCATGACTCGAAAGAATCAAAATACCGCTGAACAACACAATAATAAAAAAGTAATAATACAAATATTGATACCTTAATATAAATAATAAACCATAAAAGATAGTGAAGGGCTCCGATTAATCTCAACTTTGGATACGCAAGAATTTCTCTACTCCCTCGATTAAGCTGTATTGATTGTATAATCATGGAAGTAGTAGTAGTAGTAGTAGTAGTAGTAGTAGTAGTAGTAGTAGTAGTAGTAGTAGTAGTAGTATTAGTGGTGGTGGTGGTGGTGGGGGTGGTTGTAGTCTGCTTCTTAACTGTACGCTTTTGTGAGAAGATGTTTTTTGTTTTTTTTTTAGAGATTTTCCTAAATGAGAGAATTCTTACAACATATTCAAGTTATTGCAGACTTAAGGTGCATGCACTGAAAACATCCTCTGACCAATACGTATCAAAGTAAGGGATATAAAAAGAGAGTTGGAAGCCTTCGGTCTTAAAACTATAGATTTGGGTGAATGTATGAGAAGATCTTTAAGATAGAGTGCAGCTAAATTATGCCATTAATAAGACTTTAAAATCAGTTCTCTCCCTCACGGGCAACCAGTGAAGGTCTTTAAGAACATGAGTTATGTGATTAGATTTCTTTTTACAGGCGTAATTCTAGCTGAACAATTCTGTAATTTTCTGTAATCTCCAACGACTATCTTGTTCTCCACTGGAACGCTTATCTTACGATCTCCAATGACACTCCTTATGTTCTCCAATAAAATGCTCACCTTACAATCTCCTATGACAGGATTATGGCAGATGGCTTTCATGTCCTCCTCCGTCCGTCCCTTGTCACTGACAGCTTTCCACAGAGTGGCCATACAAGCCATGATCCGTGGTAAGATGCTCAGGATTCGACCTCGTGCCTCCATGACTGGCGACACTGGAGCTTGGTCTCGGGCAGGGCTTGGTTCCTGAGATATATAAAAGACCTTTTTATTTTCATCATTGTTTTCAGAACGAATCAAGTCACAAATTTCTACTTGTACATTGTAACAAATTTAGTCGTAACAAGTTTTGTCTTCTGAATGGTGGACTACAACCACGGCTCAACGTATTCCAAAGGGATGATCTGAAAGGGTGCTTGTCATGTTACAATTTATTTCCACTGCATAAAGTTAATCTGTGTTTCTATCATTAAAAAATTAAAATATATTTAAACTATGATTCTTAAAAAGTGGAAATTCTCACATTTTGTTATAAAATTGGATGGATTAAAAAAAACAATAACACACATACACAAAAGAAGAATCTATCAGATTTTTCATGTCAAAAAATGTCAAACTATTTGTATTGTACAAGTTATTTATCAAGTTATTGATGTGTGTAAACTCCAGCAGGCCATCTTCTAAGGGGGCAAGCTTCAATTAAAACCCATTTTTGTCTATACTTAACGTAAAGGCACCAACTTCGAAAAGAATGTAAATAGGACTAGAGATAAAATAAAAAATACAGAAAAATTATTGTTTGTTGCAATGGAAACGATGACCAACTTAAAAATAAAGAATTTCCTTTCAATTTGATGTTTTGAGTGTTTACCAAGAAAAAATGAAAATAACCCTGTGAAAATACCACCCAAAAATGCATTTTCTTTTACAAAAATGCACAAATCGATCAATAAAATATAAATACATTGAAATAAAATTATTAGCTTATTATCCCCATTTATTCCTTGTGAGTCAGCATGTCAAATTTTATGGCTAGATACTAAATAGTTTTTGAGATTTTGAGACGGGCTTAGTGCAAGGAAGTGTAAAAATGACTTTTTGAGAAAAACTACAAAAACTCTGAACAGTGGTGGGGTGCAACTGTTGAGTAATCAAAGGAAATAATGGAAATATGCATAACATTGTCATTGTTGAACTCAACTGTACAGACGGGACAGGAGACATGGCCTATGAACAGTACAGTAAATCAAGACTTTACGAACCCCTGATTCACCAGGAATATAGTTTATTTAAGTCTTGGTCTTCTTAGTCCTCAGTCTTCATATGAGCTGACTGACTCCGATTAGCTGAGTATTTATGTCAACTGTCAACCCACAAATTGCTAACAACGGTTGGAAAATTTAATGTAGTGATGTTTTTAAGTTGCTCTTTGAAATCTTCAGAGAAATTATTGAGTTTGATTGTACTTGGTAGGGTTGTTCTACAACCTAATTGTACCAGGGAAACAGGACTGTATTCCACAACCTGTTTGTACTAAGAAAATAGGAATTTAGGTGACTGTTAATCTTTGATTGGGGTAATTTGAAGATTTGAGTTTCCAAACATGTTCATCCTAAACTTATCATTTCAAATTCATTGATTGGTATTCTTGTTAGACCATTAATTGCTTTGAATAAAATTGTAACTTTGCTTCTTGCTCTTCGTTCATCAAGGGATATCCTCTGTACTTTTGTCATGTCAAGATTTAGTATTGCCTATTATAATGAAATGACACTTATTCCGTCGTCCAAATGAAAGGCAATCAAGCTTTTATGACCCAAACACAAAGACTTTAAAGAAAAGCCAGAAAAAGTTACCTTTCCACTAGTCACTGGATTAAAGACATGGATGAGATTTGTGAGAATCTGACCAGCACTAGCCGTCTCTGTTGAGATGTTGGTTGCAGTAGGGGCCGGTTGACCAATGGCCACAGGACTGACATTATCCAAAAGAATGTAGTGGCATAAGGTGGTCAGACCTTCAAGCATGCTGACCACATAGTCTGGGGGCACTTTTTTCAAGTATTTTGGTGTGTTCCATTCTTGTTTTTCTAAACTTTTTATTAGACACAGGAACATCAATTGTAAATTTGCAAGCATTCAACCAAATATCTCATTTGACCCTTGAGAACATCAGTTTTTCAGATTTGATACCCTTTGAAAGACATCTATTTTTAGAAATGAGGGTCTAGACCAGCTTGAAGGCATATTATTTGAGAGAAAGCAAGGAAGAGGTAGAGCAAACAACAGATGGTCACGAGATATCATAGAATGGACGAACTACACCATGATGGAGAGTGGCAGGACAGGACAGAATGGGTCCCTGTTTGGGTTGGCAGTGATAAGCCTTGAAGAAAAGCAGAAGAGATTTTAAATGTGCAATTTTTTAATACTTTGATTCAGTTTCAATACTTTTACATCCATTCACCAGTCATTTTATTAATGACGTATTCAATTTTAATGCTCAAAATGATATTTATCATAATCATTGAATCTTTTCACATTTATTTGTACTGCCATTGAAATCATACTTATGCAGAACTATGTTTTAACAGTATATAAATGCACTGAGAAAGCAAAGTCCAAACTGTGATGTTCATGAAAACTTTATTATGGGAGAAATTAATGCTTGAGTGTTCTATTTGTTATTGTTGCAGATTGGAAATCCTGAGAGAGAGCGTGACACTGGATTTGTCATTGAAGAAATCAATACTCTATTTGCTCCAATTGTTGGAAATGTTTTAATTATATATCATTTAGATGGCTACTTTAAGCTGACTATCTCATTCCCTATGGAGATTAAGGTAAGATGGCACAAGTTCTAATGACTATGTGTGTATAATTTTTCTTTCATTATGCTGTTTGGTTTGTTTACTAAACAACATTATCATAGCAATACAGAGTAGTTTTCAATCTCAAAATACGTAAAACTCATTATAAATGAGACATTTCATTAGTTCAATCTATAGGTTTCTGTCATCTAATTTTTGGACAGTATACTCTATTCCTTGTTTTAAAACAATTCTAAAATAACATACAGTGTTTACACAATATAGTTCAGTCCTGCTTATCATGCAGGCCAAACAAGACACTGAGAAAATCAGGATGAGATCTTTGGGAATCTCCTTTATCTGAAGAATTTCTTTTAACTTCTGCACACATCTTTCATCGTCCATAAAGTATACACCTCATTCAGTGTATAATGTAAGGGAACCACTGAGAGAAATGCTACTTTGCAAGAAAGCCAATGGAATCATTTCAGACTTGGGTCTACAAAGATAATTAAAGACCATAAGATGATTATGAACAGATGAATGAGCTTTGCAACATTTGAATTATCTGATGTACAATTTTGCACCTCTTCAGTATAATCATTAATTACTTTCCTCTACCAGCTTCTGAAAGATCTCACTATATAGTACTTGATGGGAATATTTTTTATAAAACTTATTAAATTTTTTGTGGCTTCCATGTTTTGTCTGTTTGTTTTTTTTTCTCTTTTTTTTTTTTTTTTTTTTTTTGAATCAGTTTTCAATATGGCCTATTTTATTAAGCAATTGATGTTTTTTGATTAGCAGCTTCATGTTTATCTACAAAGATATTCTTTCATGATAATTACTGATTTTGTGGTCAGTCCTTCACGTAAAATCAATAACTTAAATAAATGTTAATTTTGTGTTTTTTATTTTTTAGTTGGAACTAGCAGAGGTCTACGATGATATGAGATGTGGAATATGCTCTCTGGCACCAGAAAGTGAATTTGATTATATTATTTTGTCTGAAGAAGAAGCCGTTGCATTCTCAATTAATCCAAATATTCCGTGAGAATTTTTACAAACATTTATTAAAAGTCCTTTCAGTAGCTCACAATTTAGTTAAACGATATAGGCCTGCTTATTGGGATGTCAGAAGTTCATAGGAGTACAATGTTTATTGAGATGACATAGGTCTATGCATAGACGATGACAAGCAGTATGGCATAGTTTGAATCAAAGCATCTTTCAAGATCTCTCCTTATTCTTAAAGCGAAGGTTCTGAAAAGGCCTTCAGTCCTTTTTAATGTCTTCTATATCTAAAGAAACCCTCAGTCATACTTATCAAAATTGGTGATTTATACCATTTATGAAAATCACAATTTTTGTTTGAAGTCATGATATTTATCATTTTTTCATATGTAAGAGGGAAAGTCCAACAACACTTCAAACCTCAACAACAACAACTACCACTACCACCACCACCACCACAACAACTACTACAACTGCAGCAACTTCAACAACTGAAGAAACAGATCCATGTGATATGGCCTATGCCTGTAATGCCTTGGCAAGCTTATGCACCACATCAAAGGTAGGTTTTGCTTCACAATATTATACCAGTTTGTATTTTTATTTTCATTTCATGACAGCTGCCTGCGCTATGTGAGCATCTCATTATTTGGCCTTGTGACATATCTGTTAATGAGACTGTTCTGACACTTTTTTCTAGTACAAGAGATATCTAAAATCAGCCCAGCTTAGTCATTGAGTCAAAGACTATCACACAAGAAATGAACAAAGTTTTAAAGTCACTATTATAAAAACGTTGAAATGTATATTTCTCACAGGCAGCAGTCATAACAATTTCTTACCCTTTCATCATAGGGAGTGACTTTCAGTGGTTTCAGAAAAGGTCCTTTAACAGGTGTACGGATAGGAAAGCACTAAAGCATATCTAATGCTTAAGGCATAACAATGATATCTCTAAATCATCAGTTTCCAAAAATATCACATAATGCCTCAAGTGTCACTCATCATTCCATTCTACAAACACTGTCCATTTAAGATTGCCCTTTAAATGGGTCTCCTTTGGTCTCTTTCTTTTCCTCTCACCCTTTGTGCCACAAAAGATTTGTTGTTAAAACACTTTGCTGAAAAGAGCAAACAACATCCCATCAACACTGAAAGGAAGACGAGAAGAAACGCAACGAGTTAAAGCCGTTCTACGAG
>JAOXJN010233254.1:0-12787 GCA_025762795.1 Goniobranchus coi
GGAAGGGTGGACTGATGTCCTTGTCTGCTGAAGCTTTTTGACAGAGACTTCACAGTCTTAAGCAAAATCATTAGGGGTGATAAAACATGGATTCATCATTATCGTCGACTTTCAGCTTTTGACCCCTTGAACAATCATTGAAAGGTCAACATTCTGAAGATTATCAAAAAGGCACCAAAAGTGCTGTTAAAAACGAGGCTTAAGAAGTAGCTTGCAAACCCTTAATGAAGCTGGAATATGTGACTTTGCTAAAAGGTGGACAGCAACAATTGAACAAACCGCAGACTTTATCGAGGAATAAGAACTTGTTCCTGAGATCCTTCGCTTTAATTTGAGGTGTAATACATGTCATTCTGTAAAATCTTATTTGAGCTAAACATAAACTTGTATTACTGTTTTACTACTCCTTGTGTATGTGCCAAGTGAGACAAAGTGAGAAAAGGACCTTTTCTATAGAGACAATGTTAAGAACTGGTGGTTATGAGCCATACTGTGTCAGTGTGCAATAATTCCACCAGCACCCAGATTTTTACTGACCATGGTAAATGTTTCTTGACTCTTGACTGAAAGTGATTGTGCTTACTACTTAGGAATGATTGCTGTCTCTGTTACAGTGCCAGAACTGGAGTAACCTCTTCTAGCGGTGCAGAAAAATGACAGAATGTCAACATTTCATTGAAAGGTTTAGACCTTCCATATATCTTTAACTCATTGCAGGCGCGTCAGCCACGGATGGCCGACAGGCGTAACTCGCCTTGACAGCGCATCGGCCCCATGTGGCCGACAATGTTTACATTTTTTTTATGACCATATATCGTAAGCAACACACAAAGTAAGGGCAGCGCACTAAGGAACGATCCTTTATTTAGTGTTTCCTTCCCTTTGACCATGATTTGAGAGCTGGAAGACTGTTTTTATCCAGTTTTACTAACCTAAGCGACTGAGCACGAAAATGGCGACTCGAAGACGGCTGATGCGAGTAGAAGAAGCGATTGAGTTAGTGATGGAGGAGGGTTCTGATGATGAAGAAAACATTATTCTTCCTTTCAGTGATGACGAAGATCACTCGGATTCGGAAGAATCAGAGGTAAACTCGATCACAAGCACCATACGCTTGAGAGAGGATACGGAAAGTGAAGTAGACCTAGATCTAGAGCTAGAGAGTGATGACGAGGAAAGGTTTAGATTAGATCCAGATCGAGATCCAGATTTACACGGTGGTGGTGCATTCGAGGGCGAAGGATCAACAGCTTCTAGATCTAGGTCTAGTATGGATGCCCTAGATTTTGAAGGAGAAATCTCTGATGCATTTGACATATTAGATGCACAGATGGATGTAGATCTACGGTTGACAGAAGATCCCGATACTCCTCTGTACAAGACCGATTGGTGTAAGGATCTCACCGACTTTCCTCTCATACCACCTTTCTGGGTCATTCGGGTTTTCATGCAGATATGCCAGATAATCCATCTCCCCTTGACTTCTATGAATTGTTTATTACAAATGACATAATCAAAACTATAAAGTCAGAGACAAACAAATATGCAAGAAGAACGATTGCTAAAAAGGACCGTGAAAATCCTCAACTGTCACCCAGATCAATGTTTCGGCAATGGACTTCCGTCACAAAGAAAGAGATTTATCAGTTTCTGGCCATATGCATCCATATGAGTGTGGTGGATAAGCCATATATTGATGATTATTTTTCAAAGAACCCTGTGCTTTGCGCTTCCTTTCCATCTCTGCTCATGAAAAGAGATCGTTTCAAGAGCATCCTCTCATTTCTTCATCTGAATGACAACGACCATTTCATTCCTCGTGGCCAGGAGGGCCATGATCCACTACATAAAGTGAGGCCTCTTCATGACCATCTCAACAATACTTTCAAGGCAGTCTTCGCCCCACAGCAAAATGTTTGCATTGATGAAGCTCTCTGCCCCTGGAGAGGTCGACTCCAAATGAAGGTCTACATGAAAGACAAGCCAATCAAATGGGGGATAAAGCTTTATGAGCTGTGCGACAGCAGAACTGGCTATGTCTGGTCCTTTGAGGTTATGTCCGGCCAACCTGGAATCAGCAACACCCCATTTGACGTGGTACACCGTCTCATGGATCCCCTTTTCAACAAAGGCTATTGCCTTTTCGTTGACAACTATTATTGTAACCCTGCTTTATGTGATTCTCTGGCAGCGCAAGACACAATAGTCGTCGGTACCGTGCGATCTAACAGGATTGGCCTTCCAAAGGATTTTATGAATACCCCTGTTCCCCGAGGACAGATGGACTTCATGCGCAGAAACCAGCTGATCGTCGTAAAATGGAAAGACAAACGGGAAGTAAATGTTCTCACCACCAAACACACACCAGAAATGATCGAACACACCACAAGAACAGACACAAAGCAAAAACCCACAGCAGTCGTTGATTACACAAAAAACATGTGCGGAGTTGATCGCAGTGACCAACTGATTTCATACACACAACTCCACCGCAAAAGCGTCAAATGGTGGAAGAAGCTTGCTTTTCATTTCCTTACTCTGGCCATGGTGCAAGCTTACATTCTGTACAACTACCATAAACGACAGAGAAATCAACGAGGGCTAAAGCTCAGTCGTTTTATCTTCAAAGTCTGTCTCCAGATGGCCACTGACAGATGCGGCTTTACTGAGGATGACCTTCGACCCAATACTGGCAATGGAGGCGAAATAGGAAGGCTCAGTGCCAATAAAGGACATTTTCCAGTTCCTATCGACAAAAATCAAAGACAGAAACGCCTGGCGTGTATTGTGTGCTATGAAAGAGCGAAAAAGGCAGGAGCAACAAGAGATCAACTTCGAAACAAGACGCAACGCAGCCACTTCAAATGTAAACAGTGTGACAAAGTTCTCTGTGTGTATCCCTGCTTTGAAGATTTCCACACAAAAAGGGATTACCTTGTGTGATTATGCATCATTCATGTGATTGTTTCTATATAAAATGATATTTGAAAAGGTAAAAATGCTTTCTATTAGTATTACCTTTGTTTCTGTGTGATATGTGTGGTATGGCACTATTGTTGGGAGGCGAAAAAAAAATTTTTGTTCACAAAAAATACACATTTTCAAATATTTTTTTCAAAGCTTTACATACACATCAACACAAAAACATTACAATGATAGTAAACTACAAAGTTTGAATTTTTCATGCATGAAAACCATTTGTCTCTATCATATATCTGAAGAAAGTACTGATTTTTTGAAAATATGCAAAAATAGTGCAATACCCATGTCAGACAAGGCCAAAATGGTGCGCCTTCAATGAGTTAAGAGACAGACTCCAAATCAACCAGAAAGAATTCAATACATTTAAATCTGTCACAGTAGTAATAGAAAGAACCCATGACACCCAATTGAAAAGGGAAAGTGACCTTTGGCCTAGTTCAAAAGGGAAAGGGTGACGTCCGAGTGGTCAGTTGAAAATATAGTTATAAGAAAATGGTTATTTTTGGAGTTTTGAGGGTGCGGAGAAGGGGTATAGAGGTCGTGTTGCGATTTAGTTATAAGAAAATGTTGTTATTGGTGTTGTTTTGTTGTTGTTGAGGTGAGTTGAGTTGTGGTCAAGAGGTCAGAGTGGTCAGTTGAAAAAAGAGTTATAAGAAAATGGTTATTTTTGGAGTTTTGAGGATGGGGAGAAGTGGTATAGAGGTCGTGTTGCGATATAGTTATAAGAAAATGTTGTTATTGGTGTTGTTGAGGTGAGTTGAGTTGTGGTCAAGAGGTCAGAGTGGTCAGTTGAAAATAGAGTTATAAGAAAATGGTTATTTTTGTAGTTTTGAGGGTGAGGAGAAGCGGTATAGAGGTCGTGTTTGAGTATAGAAAATGTTTTTGTTGGTGAGGTGATGTGGTCAGTTGAGTTGTGGTCAAGAGGTCAGGTGAGGTCGTGAGAAGATGGGTTGAGTTGTAGGTTAAATAGAGTTATAAGTAAATCTTGTTTTTCTTGGTGACGTCATGGGGTGAGGTAAAATGGATTGCTTGATCGATTGATCGATTGATTGATTGATTTGGGTATTGATGATGCATTGTCGTGAGCAAGGATTGTATTTGGGGGACTCAGGGGTTCGTGTGAACAAAATAGAGATGAGTGGGAGTGGTCGAGTCAGTCGGCGCAATGGACCCGCGTTGGGAACATCCTTTCACCTGTGTGATAGCCGGTCCGACGTCATGTGGTAAAACGGTGTTTGTGAAGCGTCTGATAGCGCATCATGGTGACATGATCACACCACCGTGTGAAGAAATAATCTGGTGTTATGGTGAGTGGCAAGCGTCGTATGAGGACCTGCGTGGTGTTGTAAAATTCCATGAGGGATTACCTGATTTGGAAGAGTGGGATGCAGAGGAGAAAGAGATGGGAGTTGGTGCAAGAAGGAAACGTCGTCTATTGATTTTGGATGATTTAATGAAAGAAACAGATGCGCGTGTAACATCGCTGTTTACGAAAGGGAGTCACCATCGCAACATGAGTGTTATTCACATTGTCCAAAACCTATTTGGGAAAAACAAAGAGCAGCGGACGATTAGTTTAAACAGTCACTACCTGGTGGTGTTCAAGAACCCCAGAGATGCCTCCCAAATTACGCACTTGGCCAAACAGATGTACCCAGGCAACACCAAGTACTTGCAAGAGGCATATAAGGATGCAACAGGGCAAGCTCATGGCTATTTACTGATTGACCTGAAGCAGAACACACCGGAGCATCTGCGATTGCGAACTGCGATATTCCCCGGTACCCAACAGACAGTATATGTACAGAAATAATGTCGAAAAATCTACGGAAAAACATCCACATGCTAAAACTACTAGGGAAGGCAAAACCATCTGCAGTGAAAGCCATCATAAAAACCAGTGATAAAGACCTCGTGAACGCATTATGCGAATGCTGTCTGAATGTGTTGAAGGGGAACATCCCCTTATCCTCCAGTCAGAAGAAGCGAATGACGAAGTATAAGACGTGTATTCGCAGCCTAGCAAAGAAATCAACAGCGCTGAAGAAAAGGAAAGCACTTCTCCAGAGAGGCGGTTTCCTCGGAGCCCTCCTACCCCCCGTGCTCGGACTACTAGGGAGTTTGATGAGCTGAAGGCAATGGCCAAGAAAATGATACTGGTAGATCCTCGGATGATGGAAAGGACCATGGCAACACCCCCTCTGACAGACCCTCTAGCAAAATCGATAACCGAGCTGGATCGGGAAATACGGCAAATACTTGAGACAGAGGGTGTGTCAGATCATGAGAAGATGCAACGATACCAACAAATACTCCAACGATACCTGACACGAACAGATCAATACAGAGATCGACCACTAGGGCGAGTGGAGATAGCGCACCCGAAGCAGCGATCAGAGAAAGCACCGAGCATGGAGATGGGTGAACAAGAGACGACACAGGGAACTGAACCGGTATCGAAGATGGAGAAACGGGTGCTAGAAGCCGTACCGAAAACGATGAGGAGGAAGACCAAACTACTACTTGATCATATGAAAGAGGTGTCAGATATATCATGGAATGACCAAGGTGAAATCGCAGTTGGTGGTCAGACGTTGAAAGGGTCTAATCTGATTGATCTGGTTAACGACGTGCTACGCCAGAGAAAACATCGCGAAGACCCATACGGTTGGGAAGTGTTTGCCAAAGCCCTGAAACAGGCAAATGTTCCACGTGAACTCGTAGGACACACCCGTCGCTGGGAATGGATGGGGGCGGAAGGGGAGAGAAGCAGATCAAGTGCTCTGACAAAGAAGAGAGGTGTGAAACCACTCGAGCGAAAAGCACGCATCGGACAAGGCGCCAAGCGAGACAGCGGGGGTTGGTTGAAGGCTGAACGAGGATGGGAAAGCTTCTAAACAAAAACACACCAGGGAGGACTAAAACCAAGCTAAACACGCTCTACTACAATCCAGAGCTACCAGGGAGCCTTAGCGGGGCCAGTGCATTCAAAAAATACGCCAACACCAAGACGGACAAAGTACTCGAATGGCTGAGTCACCAGGACACATACACCCTTCACAAACCAGTGCGACGGAAATTTCCAAGGCGGCGGATTGTGGTCGGTGGTATGGACGATCAATGGCAAGCAGATCTAATTGACGTGAAAAACATCAAAAAACACAACGACGGGTACACCTTCCTACTCACGTGCATCGATGTCCTGAGTAAATATGCTTGGGTGGTCCCCTTATCCAACAAGACAGGAAACACCTTGGTGGAGGCCTTTGACAAAATAATGTCAGAAGGTCGAAAACCACGTCGTCTCCAGACGGATAAAGGTACAGAATTCAAGAATAGAGTTTTCCAACAATACTTGAAACAGGAAGAAGTGATGTTCTTTGTCACAGAGAATGATGACATAAAAGCGGCTATTGTTGAAAGATTTAATCGAACACTGAAAGAAAAGATGTGGCGCTACTTCACTAGAACAAATAAGTTACGGTACGTTGAAGTCCTCCCTGCCCTCGTCAATGCCTACAACCACACATATCACCGAAGCATCAAAAGAGCACCAGTCACTGTGGATGAAGGGAATCAAGAAGAGGTATGGCAAACCTTATACTCGGGGATAGACCGACAGACAACGCGCCCCCCGAAACTGAAAGTAGGAGATCGGGTCCGAATCAGTAAAACACGGAGAACCTTCAAAAAAGGTTATCTACCGGCGTGGACAGAAGAGCTCTTTACAGTTGTAAGGATAAATCAGACAGTCCCAGTGACCTACACAATCAAAGACGACAATGGAGAAGTGTTGGTCGGGGCGTTCTATGAGCAGGAGGTACAAAAAGTTGGGGTGAAGGATGTGTACCGCATTGAAAGTATTATCAAACAGCGGATGACGAAGAAACGAGGAAAGGAATATTTAGTGAAATGGTATGGGTATCCATCCTCATTTAACTCGTGGATCTCTGAAAGAGACATTCAACAGTACGACGACTGAGTGATAGCATGAGTACGACGAACACATCGATGGAGGGGAGAGAGGAGGATGTGAGGTCACGACTTAGAGGAAAGAGTGGGACAAACTCGCGAGGAAGCGTCTTATGGCGTCTCTTTGGGAAGAAGATCCCGCGATCAGAGAGCGTATTTATATGTCAAATGCTGCTTATATACATCGTTGTCATCGTGTCTCTGTTCAATCTGAGCAAAGACAACGGACCGAGTCATTTGTGGGTGGCGTTGCTGTCCAGCGCCCTTGGCTACACATTACCTAACCCCACAATCGACGCAAATAGTTTCTGATCATGAGTTCGGCCTTCTACCTGACGCTACCGAGCAACAGTTCTATGAACCATTTCCCCAACAATACAGCCAGTCATTACTTTACAAAGCTACCACAAACGATAGATTTGACGGGTGACTATGAGGTCGGTCTATCCGAGGTGCATATCAACCATGAACCGTATAACATCCTGTCAAATGAGTCCAAATTTGCATACAAGGAGGGTAAGCACCCCATTGAACGATATCGTTTACCAACGGCCAAGTACACTCAAAATGTGGAAGTGATTAACAAGTTGACAGACGCGTTCTACGCCGTGGGACGGAAATTTCCTGATGGTGAAGCGAGAGCAGTGTTAAACTATGACCGCAAAAAACAGAGAGTAAGTCTCGTGATTGTCAAGCAGCATGCTGAATTGATCATCACCAGACCCCTAGCACGTGTGCTCGGATTTAAAAGACTGAAATTCACTGGTACAAAACCTCGAAAGTCGTACAAAGCAGCGAGACCGATGAGCCTTATGCCCTACCATAAAAGTGTATACCTATACTGTGACATCGTCACACCCCGACCTGTGGGTGACTACATGGTTCCACTGCTCCGCAATCTTCCAACCCAGAAACTAGAAGAGAGAGATGTGCACATTGTATACGAGAAACCACACTATATCCCCCTGAGTCGACCCCAATTCAACAATATAGAAATCCTTATAACCTCCGACAAAGGAGAGGAGATCCCATTCGAAGACGGGCACGTGGTAGTGACGCTGCACATCAGACGGAGGCGACCAGATTAATAAAACATGAGCACCCGCCACCCCTACCGCTGTAACGCACGGCTGTATGAGAACTACTACCTCAATCAAACAGGTCACGGTCTCCCGGTCTATGTGGGCGGACAACGACTACGGGGTGGTGGACTTGGGAGCGTCCTAGGCGGCCTCTTCCGCGCTGCCATGCCGCTTTTGAAACAGGGTGGGAAGGCACTACTACGAGAGGGGGCTCGGACAGGATTAGATATGGCGTCAGACGTGCTCTCAGGACAAAACCTAAAAACCGCGGCGAAGAGCCGAGCAAAACAAGCCGGTGAGCGACTTGTCACCAGAGCCATCAACCGTGTGACGAACACTGCACCCCGCCCAGCAAAGCGTATAAAATCAACGTCACGACAACGTCGGAGACAGATGCGATCCACCAGCGGGCAGAGAGGACGAAAGAGGAAAAGAACAGCAGACATCTTTGGATAGACAAGACTGCGACACAATGGCTCTGATACACCCACACTCGAGTGAGTCAGTTAACACCGGTCTGGATCTGTTCTCGATGCCCCCTACCCAAACAAGTCTAGAAAGTGGTCAGTTTGTGGAGTACCACCCATTAGCAGCCATCACTCAAGGGAGTCCAATCGAGTTCGCAGTGCGAGGGGCGGGCGAAGAGTACTTGGACCTGGGTAATACATATCTACACGTGCGGGCAAAGATTGTCAATGCAGATGGAACGGCTACGGGTAAAGATGTGGTGGCCGGTCCCGTGAACTATTGGCTGCATGCCCTCTTTTCCCAAGTGGACATCAGCCTGAATGATACGGTTGTCACAGACTCCACGCTAACCTACCCATACCGTGCCTATATTGAAGCCGCTCTCAGCTATGGGAACGAGGCCAAAAAAGGGTACATGACATCAGCTATGTACTATCGTGACACACCTGGAAAGTTTGAGGACGTGACAGGAGAGAACAAAGGATTTGCAATGCGACAAGCAAAAACCACCGGAGGGAGGGAAATCGATATGTATGGTCGTTTACACAGTGATATATGCGCCCAAGACCGCTTCATTCTGAATGGCGTGGACGTGAAGTTCCGTTTAACACCATCCAAGCACTCATTCAACCAGATGTCTAACCACACGAACCCTACAACAACAATCATTACAAGCGCGTCACTATTTGTTAGGAAAGTGAAACTAAATCCAGCAGTGGCACTAGCCCATGCCAAAGCCCTGGAGAAAACAACAGCCAAATACCCACTAAACCGGGTAACGGTGAAAACCTTCTCCATCCCGAAAGGAAACATGTCTGTGACACAGGACAACCTGTTTCTAACACAACTACCCAAACGCCTTGTGGTTGGACTGGTAAACAGTGAGGGTTATCTGGGAGACTACAAGCGCAATCCTTTCCTCTTCGATACGTTCGGGTTGACGTACCTGTCCCTGTCAGTATCAGGGAAAATGATTCCCCAGACACCACTGACCCCCGACTTTAAAAATAAACACTACGTGCGAAGTTACTTCCACCAAGGCCTCGGGCTGGGCTACCAGCAACAGAACGACGGAAACGGTATATCATACGACGACTTTGCCGCTGGCTACAGTCTCTTTGTATGGGATCTGAGTGCCAACATCTCAGACGGAAACCAGATTGAGCTAGTACGCACAGGCTCGCTGAGATTGGAACTAAAATTTGCCGAGGCTTTACCTCACCCTATACATGTCGTTGTATATGGTGAACTGGATTCACTTTTGGAAATCGATAGGAACCGTCAGATTCTCGCTGATTTCGCATCATGATCGGTTGGCAGATTGTCAACGCTCTGACGACGGATCCACGGGCCAAATATGTGTTTAAAGGTATCATACCACGAGATCACCTGGAGGACACCATCGTCGACTCGAGACAGCCGGTGGCATACATCATAAATCTAGACCGTCATGACGAACCGGGGAGCCATTGGGTGGCTTGCTACTTCAGTTCGAGAGGTGGCGAAGCTGAGTACTTCGACCCCTACGGCTTACCTCCAAGTCATCCCGAAATTGAAAATTTCATTAAAAAGAACTGTCGTCGGTATAGATTTAGCAGACGAGTTATCCAGTCACCTCTCAGTAAAACGTGTGGGATCTACTGTGTGTACTATGTGAAGAAAAAGGCCCGAGGCTACTCATTAGACAGAGCGCTATTACCCTTCCATCCATACAGACTGTACCACAACGACCGCCATATCTTGTCATGGATGAGAGCAGATCAGACAACACCTACCCATATCACGAAACACTGAAAGGAAAAAAACCACGTCGGCGCTGACTCATCCCCGCCGCACCCCTTGACTGACGTAAGTGCTACGTTTGCTGAGCGTGTTGTGACATGCACAATTGCTGCATTATGATTGGCTCCGGTACTTCAACCCACGCTACCAACGCTCGGTAGGAACCAATAAATAAAGGACACTGTGTCGTAGCCTGACCATTCACAGCCAGACCAGAACCCCGACACGACAGTCAGTTCACTATGGCACACAACAACACATCGTGTACATCAACAACCAATGGGTCCTTCACACCCTCTTGTATGCCTGGACCAGTGATGTTTCCTCTGGGCGGTCAAGTGTATGCCTGTGTCAAAACCTTTAAAGGTAGTGTCAGACTTCATGTGAGGGAATACTACACACCAAAAAACATCAAGACCACGAAACTTCTACCCAGTCGAAAAGGGATCTGTTTGGACTTTGAACAATTCCAACGCTTGTGCTCAGCAAAGTGGAACATAAACAGAGATTTCAACCAACTTCTCGATGAGACACCACAACAACCCCAGGAACAACAAGAGTACCAGCACCCGGTCCCAGACCCGCAAAGACCGCCCATCGAAGCAGACTATTGGCTGTCCAACACAACCGACGCTACGCAAGCTCCGCCCACCAAACTTGCCAAACCAACACCATACCAGAGACCACAAGCAGTCACTTACTCAGACGCGGGAGAGACGGACTGGTCTACCTACATACAGGTACCCAACGCCCCTGCATCTTATCCAGGGCAGTCCATGAGCACCTAAACCCGGAGAATAGAAAAGAAAAGAGCATTTACCTTCTGAACACCAGGTGACTCTTTATTCATTTGAAACGTATGATTCGTATGCTACCCGCTCTTGTGATTTCTATATTTCCAACAGCGTTGACAGAGAGAAGATTGGTTCGTGTAATACTGCATATAACAGGGGTGGTTTGCCTACTGAATGGACTGAGACTATTGCATTCGTATTACGTGGATGATAGGCACTCACCTCTTACAGAAAATGAATCGCTCATTGTGGAAGACGCTGTGCAGACAAATGTGTGATGATCTCGTAACGGTGTATGCAGAATTATCACACACCAAGCTGACGACAGGGTCAGTTAAAGGAGAAACAAAGAGCCTGTATGAATGGGTTGCTCAAACACACCAGAAGAGAGCAGAGCAGTCTGCTTCACCCCCTGATGAGATGATGCAAAAGTGGATCGCGTTTCTGGAATCTTTGGATCATGACTATATCATTAAGCGGTGTTTGTTGGCACTCCCAAGTAATACAGAGTATGAGTGGGCTGTTCGGGTTCTCAATACGGAGTTTCTACAACAACATTGGATTACTGCACACGCGAAATGTATCAAAGATGTTATAATGTATATGACACTAGGTCCAGATGATGACGACGTGCATCGGATGATGACGTGGGGACCCTATGATTGGTGAACTCTTTAGTTTGTTTGATTGTTTGTTTTATTTGTTTTTTTTATTTTTTGTTTTTCCAGAAACCAGTGACATTCGATAGATAGGAAAATGAACTTGACCAGTTTCGAAAACAATGTGACTTCCCAGTAATATGTTTGTCGTACACGTGGTATCTAGCCAATGTGCTATTCGTTTGATCATCAATAAAAAAAAATCTTGCAAAAAAGTGACCTATTCTCAGAGTTGGTGTTATTTGTTTCACAAACAAAGGTATGTCATGGAAAGAGAGAGAATTTGTTGTTGTTGTTTTTTTTACTCACCCAAACTAACATTTCATGCATGAAATCCATTGCCTAGTCTTCTTCTTCTTCTCTCTCTTCTGTTTGTCCTCCTTTTTTCAATCTTCTTCTTTTTCACCCCCCATGCAGGGGAATTATTAAATCTCTCCACACGGAGAGCAGAATTATTTCTCCACACGGAAAAATTAGACATAAAAGAAATTACTTCTCCACACGGAGACATTTTTTAGAAAAAAAAACAAAAAAACAAAACGTTACATTATACAAGCTAAAGAAGTTAAGACATAAAATATATGAATAATACATCGATCATGCATACATATTGACAAAAAGAAAAGACGAAGACCGAACACTCAAGAATAGTGTTTTGTTCGTTGTTTATTATCACATTGACGTTGTTTCACGGAAAAAAAAAACAACAACCGAGAGAGAGTTTTGCTAGTGTAAGAAAAAAAAACAAACCAAAAAAACCCCACAAAGGTCATAGTGGTTATCATACACATTATACAGGAAGCAGGTGGAAGAGGTCAGTGAATTTAACGCTTTGTGGGATAGGTTGTTATACCATCATCACCGACAATGCGTTTAATGTAAAGGTATGACAATGATTTCCTCTCCTGGTGATAGGTAAACATGGTTTTACCATCCGTTCTAAAGCCTGTGTTGACACCTCCCCCATTCTCCCGATTGTCTAAAACGACTTTATACTTTGACATCGTCAAGTCATTCTGATGCTTGTTCAAACCCTTAGAACTACACT
>JAOXJN010244360.1:0-12782 GCA_025762795.1 Goniobranchus coi
CTTCTTCTTCTTCTTCTTCTTCTTCGTCTTCTTCTTCTTCTTCTTCTTCTTCTTCTTCTTCTTCTTCTTCTTCTTCTACATTGACTGAATTAGTAAGATTATGTTTATCAGTTTACTTGTTGAACCATCCTTAGTTTCTAGTCTTCATAGTGTGATAGTGAGTGTTAATATTTTTTATCCTCAGTGACAAAGGAGACAAAGTCACGTCACGGGTAGATCTTATCATTGGGACAGATGGGGCTTTTTCTGCTGTTCGAAAGGAGATGATGAAGATGAGTCGCTTTGACTATCAACAAGAGTATATCCCTCATGGCTACATGGAATTGAATATTCCTCCAAATAGCGATAACCAGGTGCAAATTTTGCTTGTGCTGTAATTATATGAGTGAGTCACTACTTAAAAGGAAAATGTCGTGTGATAAAAAATGAGGTAACATGATCTTCAAAAAATATTTTCGGTATAGTTTTCCTGGTTTTTCCAAAAACTTTATTTTTTAAGAAAAAGTGAATTTGGAGGGTATTTGATTGTTCCTCAGACCTTGAAAGGGAGCGCTAAGTGTTGTTAGCTGAGACAGACAAAAGTTTGCTTGTTCTCTTTTAAAACTTGTGCTACACCACAAGGTAAAGAAACTCATACACACAAGAAAAAAGTCAAGAAGTGTTCTGTCAATAAACAAAGATATGGCCGATTTTGAAAGAGGAATGAATATTCATATTGAAATCAGTAAATAGACATTTATTTTTAGTCCATATTTTGCTCTTCCTCAGTGTAAGGTATATGAGAATTAGGCTAATGTTTAAATCTTTGTCTTTTCAATAAAGTGATTGTGTTTTGTTGTTGTTTTCACAGTATGCCATGGAAATAAACTACCTCCACATCTGGCCCAGGAATGAGTTCATGATGATTGCTCTTCCCAACTTGGATAAATCTTTCACAACAACCCTCTTTATGCCATTTGAGATGTTTGATGCCATCAAAACGAAAGATGATGTATTGAGATTTTTCAAAGAGATGTTCCCAGACTCAATTCCGTTATTGGGAGAGTGAGTGTGATTTTGAAAAAGCGTTTCATGATCAAAATTGGCTTACTGAGAAAGACATAAATTTTTATTATTTTGAGTTAATAAAGTGGTTGTTTTAATTGATTTCTCAGCGTTGAGTTTTATTATTGACATTGCTAATCTTAAAGGTAAAGACAATTATCAACTTGGTATGTTATATAGTTGGCTTTGTAATA
Source organism: Goniobranchus coi (assembly GCA_025762795.1). Taxonomy (NCBI): domain Eukaryota; kingdom Metazoa; phylum Mollusca; class Gastropoda; order Nudibranchia; family Chromodorididae; genus Goniobranchus; species Goniobranchus coi. The sequence continues at coordinate 1,239 of JAOXJN010244360.1, forward strand.
ACAATATGATATATCTGTTTTACATTTTTCAGTTCTTTGCAACTTTCATTACTTATTTCCTACAAGTTTTTCCTCATACATACCCGTCGATTGGCATTTTCTCATTTCTAATATACACAAATTTAGGGCATTCGGAGTGATGGTTTTCAGGATATTATTGAGATGACTACTGGTATACAATTTCTTTTTTCAGTCAATTTAACTCATTATCCAAGGGATATATAAAAAATGTCAAAAATTGTTTTTACTTTTGCTTCTAGAGTTTTTTTTTCTGTTTTAATCAGAAAGGAGCTGACCGATACTTATTTATCAAGCAAGGGACTTCCTATGATTTCCATCAAGGTAAAAGAATCTTTGTCATATTTTACTGTATTGTTTTTATGTAAAAGTCTTCAGTGATTTTTTTTTTCCCTTCTTTAAATGTCCTTTAATGTAAATTAAATTTTTGTCCTTATGATCTCAAAAGATTATGCATGGTATATGAAATTTTTAGTCAAATGCAATATGTTGTATTTTTTAAAGGGTGTGTTCCAATGATAAAAAAAAAAAAAAAAAAAAGAAGAGATGAGTTTATCTTAAGTGATTTATACTGTTATAAGAAATTATTTGCTGGTGCGTTCAACTGTTACTTCTTGAGATAAAGATATTTACCATTTGCTCTCTTCTTTTCAGTTTATGTACAATTTGTCAGTAAATATTTCCAAAGTAAAATATAAGAGAATGACATTGAAGAATCTCAAAGAGTTATTTATAGACAGCTAATGGATCTTGACTTTTTTCTCATTGAATCATTTGTATTGTTTCTTAAACTTACAGTGTCACCCATACCATGTAAACGATAAAGTTGTCATAATGGGAGATGCTGCTCATGCAATTGTACCTTTCTATGGACAAGGAATGAATTGTGTGAGTCTCTTTTCATGCTGTGTATTGTTTTGCTGGGGTTTTTTTTTTGTTTTTTTTTATATAATGCAGGATAGCTTTGTAATTTCAGAACCCCAGGCTCTATAGCATTTCTCACACAAGTCTCACTTGTGTGTGAGGTCACTAAAGAAATCTTTTTTTAAGATTTATATTAACACAGACAAACAAGACTCAAATTGAGTTGATGTTTGCTTGGGAATTCATTAGCTCTCTTTTCTAAAAGATTATCCATTGAGATGTTGAGTACACAATACTCAGGCTGTTCATACTTTAGGTGTGCTTGGTCACTGCTTTAATAAATACATGTTTTTTGCCAACAATAAACAAGGGAGGGACGTAGAATAAACTGTGTATTAGGCTGGGTAGGAATTGATATCTATATTTAATTTCTAGATTTTAGTCGACAGTGAAGTAAAATCCCAAATAAACATCTGCTCAAGGTGAGTGGCTTTTGTTTGTGATTATTTTATTTAGACGGGTGTCTTTCACCATGTCATCGAATGGGATTTTAACCACGTTACCATGTGCCACAGGAATAATGATAAGCAAAATACAATAATTATATATCCAGCAAGCCTCTAAAATTACTAAATGTGTTTCACATGTATGTCATTAATCTCAAAGAGACATTTGTTATCAGTAACTGGCATGCTGGCATGTTGTTTAGGTTAAATTTATGAATTAGTTGGCATCTGTGGTCAACCATAAATTCAACAAGATAGCAGCTCTGTAATGTAAATCTTGAAGTGACAAAATGTTATCTTTACAAGATTTCTAGATTATAAGATTTCATAATTGTGTTTACTGAAGGGCGTTCACCCAATATTATATTGTTAACTTTGCTAATAAAATATACTGAACACCAAAAGAAATGCAAGTAAGCAACAAAAGAAACACAAATGGATTTTTGGTGTATAAAATGTTATTTTATTGAAATTGTTGAACAGTTGTGTGTTGTTTTTGTTAGGATGTTTTACTTTTGAAAATGTGATTTTCATTGAATATGGATGAACATCGTCAATTGTTTTTTTATTTTTTAATAGACTCATTAATGTCACGGTAATCTTAAATACAGGGATGCACAACAGACATAGTCCATTTGGCACATTTCAATATCTTGTATGGCCTCCTGGGGCATCAACAGCAGCTTGACTCCTTCAAGGTATAGAGTGCATCAGTCTGTCGACGGTAGCCAGCTGGATGTTGCCATGCGCCTGCCGAATGTTCTGCTCTGGTTGTGCCACAGTGGCTGGCCTTAGCTGAATGTTGCTAAGTTGTCGCTGGAGATGCTCCCATAAGTGTTTGACTGTGTTACGGTCAGGGCTGAGTGCTGGCCATGTGAGCACTCTAATGTTGTTCTGTTGCAAGAATGCCACAGTGTGCAGTGTGCGGGCGTGCATTGTCACGCTGGAATACCAAGGGGTAGTGCTGCTGGCTGTAGGAAAGAGCCACCGGCTTAGCACCATGTTGATGTAACTTTGGGTGTTAATTCCATTGCCACGCCTACGTCCGGGGTTTCGGAAGACAACAGGGCCAACCAGGTGATTCAGTCCAATGATAGCCCAGATCAAGACTCTAGGGCCACCGCAGGCATCGGATTACATCATGTTTAGGTCTGCGTAGCGTTCACTATTCCTCCTCTGAATTTTGACTCTTTCTTGCTAATACTAAAGCAATCAACAACTGTTGCCATAGGATCAGGTTCGTAAGAGTAATCAACTGGGCATTGCATTTACTTCTGAAGCAAAATTAATTTTCATACCATGTGGTTAAAGTGCATGCTGCAACAGCTCACTACTAATGCCCCATTCTTTATCAAGGTTAATTGAACAAGACTTTATCTGCTTCTACATGATTTCTGCAAGTATATATGCAGTTGATATCCAGTGGCCAGTTTTTATGAACCATGGCATTTCACATTACTGAGGGATTTCTCTCCATTTCCTATGTGTCCAGTACAGCTGCCATATTGCCTGACTGATTCCTATGTGCTATATTCCCTCTAATGCCTTCTAAGCTACTAATAGCTAATCACACAGCTTTTAGTTCCAGCACATTTATATAATGGTCTCTCTCTTTTTTTAATCAAGCACTATTGTTTTTACCAAGTTCACAGTGGTAAACTTAAATGTTTTGGCTATTATCAGAATAAATAATTAAGTTTGTGAATCAAACTTAATGCTGCATTCATGTTTTTTTTCCTCCAAGGCAATTTTAGTTATTATCATGATCTCAGTTCAATGAGATGAAAGCCTTTAATTTGCTGTATCTTAAAGGCTTCCATTTTACATCCAAACATGTTCCTACACCAGAGTAGGTCAAACATGAAGTTGGAAAACGAGATACAAAGGTGCCAATAACGTGAGGCAGTTTCCTTATCTAGACTAGACTTTATCATTAAATCTCTTTACTCATATCTTTTATTACGTTGACTTTCAGTTCATCTTTTATCTGGATAATTCATCAGGTATAGTGCCTCTAGTAGTATCATAGCTTCTCTCACTGCATTCCAACATTCTTGATTGTTACCCCCGATGAATAATGTGACATCTATAAATATTGTTCCCATATGATTCAGACTGTTAGTATGTCATTTAAGTAACTTTTTTTCCTGATTTGGTCCATTGTTTACAAAGTACTGCAACTTTGTAAAGTTCCATCATATTTGGTTTTTTTATGTTCTGATATTCTAAACTTTATTTCCTATATTGTTACGGTAGCAGATTATTTTTTCATACATATGTGTGTATGTTTATAGTGGAACAGATCAAGTCTGTTTTATTGTTTTTATTTCTTTCTGTGACAATATCTTTTGTTTTAATTGTGCTGCATTCCTTAGTTGACTCATTTCATTTGATTTAAATGTGAATCTGTTTCAGGGCTTTGAGGACTGCATTGTCTTCAATGATATTCTAGACAAGTTTGACAATGATTTTGGTGAGAAAAGATTATGTCAAGTGATAATTTTAAAGAATAATGAAGAACAATCATGTAACTTAAAGATTAAGTTCTGGAACAGTAACATAGGAACTTCTGTAGTGTCAGGGAAATTTTTCAGTAAATTGAGTGTGTTCAGGATAGTTATTGGTAGCCCTTCTTGAGAAAAGAAGTGTAAAAAGCCATACATTTTTGGTCAGGGAATTAAATGGTCATAATATTTTTGGTAAACCTTTCATAAATTTATGTCAATCTTGACCACATGGACTTTGTTTGAAGCAAATATTTTGTCAATGAAAATTCTTGTTTTCAGATTATTGCTACATGAGGACCAAGAAGATGTAAAATTACTGAAAAAAGCAAAATGTAGCATTTTATTTGCCTTTCCAACAGTCTCTTTGAAATAAGAATGCATTGACAAAACAGCTTTTTTATGAGTTTTTATGTGATGTAGACCTCTTTAGGCAAAATAAAGATCTATTACAAATTATTTAAAAAAACACCATATTTTTCTTATTTCTATGCACTTTCAAACAAACAACCAAGTCAATATCATTATAACATATACGCTCAAAGGACTTTAGCCTCTTTGAAGAGTCCTAGCACTGAAAATAGGGTCATTCTAATTAGTTTCACCCTGATGAGGAATTTTTGAATCAATTTAGGCTTATAAAGCCTGTAGGGCTAGATCTAAATCTGACATGAGGATTGTCAAAATCATCTTCTGTCATATCTCTGAAAAAATGGAACAAATATTTCTGGGGTTTTTTTTCTTCAATTAACACTTCAGGAGCTAGGCTATGGTGATACTGTAATTGGATGCGATTTTATATCGATATTCATCAAGCCCAAATTTTCCCCTCTCCTATCTCTTTCTATATCAAAACAGAAAGTAGAAGTAGTATTCTTCCTTGTAAGAGGGTTGCTTTTAATTTCCAAAGTCTATATAAGCACTGAGTGGTGTCGAAAGGCAGGTCCGATCTTAGGCCAAGTAGATGGGCCCTGACATTACAGTTACGGACAATGGGACTATACAATCAGCCCTTGACTGTTCCATGTTAAATCCCTTAAGATGAAACTCTCAAAAATGTATGGGTAAAGAAACTGATGACATAAATATTTGTAGGATTTGAAATTGATGATACCATATTCAATCTATTAATATTATATTTATGATATACACTTTAGACAAATAAAGAAGGTGATGCTATGAAGAGGGAATGGAATACCATCCTAACTTTTATTTCTTGTTTTTCTTTATCACTGACATTTTTTGATTGCTTTTAAAAAATATTTAGTTTGATATGAAAGTGTAAAAAGTATTACAGCTAATACTATTAATAATTTCTGTTCCAAACTGTTAAAATGTATGTTGTGCTGTGTGTCAAATCTTTTTTACATTTTTTACATTGTTTATCATCATGGTTTTACATTTGACATTTGATCATTTACATACGTGTTTAATGAAAAGTTGAAGGAGATCTTAGTGAGAAAGAGAGAGAGAGACAAAGAGACACAGAAACGGAGGACGGAAAAGAAAGAGAGTGATTGTGTGGTAGAATGTTATAGAAATCCTGACTGTGATTGTTTGTTTTTCTTTAAACTTTTTGTGTGTATTTTAATTCAGCTAAAGCATTACCTGAGTACACAAGGATAAGGAATATTGATGCCAAAGCAATATGTGACCTGGCGATGTACAACTATATTGAGGTGAGGTTAGATGATTTTGTATTGAAAATCATTTTTTAGAAAATTGGTCAATATTTGGTCAGTCCAATGGATTGTAAATGGTAATTTATAAACTGAAGAAGATAAAATTCAAGAATCGATACTCTGCGCATGTTATATGCTCCCCTAAGGAAGGTGACTTAGATATTAAGGCTGAAACTGAGCAGGCGGGCGAAAGTGCAATTGAACAAACGACACTTTTCAGTAATTATAAAAAATGATTGAAATACAATACCAAAACCGTTTGTGCACCCCTGAAGGTATTTCAAAGATTTCTGCCAAATATGGGAGTTGAGGTGCTCTGGATAAACAGCCTTTTGCTTTCCAAGTTGGCCCCTTGTCAGCTTTACATAATGGATTACTTCACACCCATACAGCTGCTTCTGAATGTAAGGGAAAATGAATTTTAGAAATACGTTCAAACAAATTGTAAGTTTAGCAATGGGACTAGGAAAAGAGACATGTTAACACTTTGTGTTGAACTTTATTTTGGTTTAAATATCAGTCTTTGATGAGTCTTATATTGTTTTGATAAATTTCTCATAAATGTGAAGAATATTTAAAGTATCCATGCTAACTCCTCTTTAATATTTCTTCTTTCAGATGCGATCCTCCGTCAACTCAAGGCTATTTCTTCTGAGGAAGAAGCTAGACAACTTTCTCTTCTGGCTGTTTCCAAGCACTTGGGTTCCCTTGTACACAATGGTGGGCTAGATTTTGTTTTCTATGGACAGTTTTTCTTAGACAGGATAACTTTACATCTGAATTTATCAAATATTTCAGGTTTTTAGAGGGGATGTTAGCCTTGAAGAAAGGGTTTTGGCTTCAAACTATTGCTCTTGTGACATTGTGCTTTTTATAAAGGTTCCACAAGCATCGAATAAGATTCACATCAGTAAATGTCTGAAACTGCATTATTTTTGTGAAATTTTTATATTTAAAAAAAAAAAAGTCATATCATCAATTCAGGGGCTGAAAATAATGCAATCTCACATGAAATGATGAAGTTTTCCTATCAATCTCTTCCTCAAAATTGAGAAATTCATTGAAATCTTGCTATCGATGTCTTATTTTACACCACAACTGACAAGTATCCTTGTGAAGACCATAGGTTTCACAGGAATACCACCATAGCACATGACTACACACAATGCTCATGATTGTGAGCACAGCCATTCCTTAGTAAATGGGGTTACAAGGGGACATTACTGTGTCAAGAGGACGTCAGCAATGCCCACAAGTAATAATAGAGCCCTCTCATTGGTTTGGAAAAGGTCATTGTACCATGCCTAGACAAAAACAGATCCAGCTGATCCTAGCAAGACATGTTTTGTTACTTACTGAAAAACATCCTGGGGGCCACCCAAAACGGGAAACTGAGAAGAAAGCCATGTGCAGTTGCCAAGAAAAAGGTCAGACAAGAAAAGGAAACAGGATGGTGGCCAGCTTATCAAGCTGGCATGTTTTTTGGGGACATTTTTTTAATAACTTAATGTGCTTCTTTTGTCTCTGGAACATTCAAATTTTATGTTCTCATTACCAAACTTTATGTAAATAAAACTTAATCTCCTCCATAACTAAGCATAACAAAATTTAACATGCATGATCTGTAGATGCTTATACACAAGTGTTGTCATTAGGATTTGAGACTACGCTACTTGTAACGAGACATGCAAATTCGCCTGTGTCTCTGTGCTAACCATTACGCACCAAGCATACTGAGCTGGGCGCGACCTACTTACAAACTTCGCCTCCTCTTCCTCCTCCTCCTCCATTGTTATCATCATCATTATTACTATTTTTATAATTATTATTATTATGATTGTTACCATTGTTGTTATTATTATTATTATTGATATTATTATTATTATTATGACAATTATTATTATTATTATTATTATTACTCAGCACTTATACATTGATGAGCTCGAACTCTTAAAGATAGACAAGCAGACTTGTTGACGCCTTAACACAAATAATCAAGTTCATCGAATATGCATTTCACTCGAACAACTATAATGCACTCTTTCAAACACACACAACTGAGAATATAATAAATCTTTAACTAAAGTATGCAATCTAAGAAGAAACAAACAACAGCAACAAAAAACAAAAACAATAATCGATAAATGCTTCAAAATTTAGATAAACAGATATAAACATACGTGTAGTTGACTAACGTGTCGGTTATATAGTAATAATAATATGTGGCTTAATAGTATATATGAAATAACCATACAGGTACATGTACACATTTCAGGAACAGACTAGGTAAATACCTAAATATAAAGCACCCGGATCCTCCAAACAAAGAAATGATTTTGTCGCTTCATAAACTGAAATCTTAAAAGTCACAGAATAGAAATATTTAGACTTTACAAGACTTTCCTCTACTTTGATAATCAGGTCATGCAAACACAAAAGGGCCAGAAAATTTAAACAAACATCTTCCAAAACTTAACAATTGAAAACTTGATTTAATTTGTACTACAAGTCTTATTTGAGGATTGCAAATTGATGGCAGAATGTAAGGGATTAAGTGAAAAGGTGGGGCAATATCCATTGCTTACTAGCGAACTTTGGTGGCGAAGGGAATGACCTACATATGCGTCTAGCCAGGGAGTTGCCTGTTTTGCTACAAATAGGGTATGCTCCGGTAGGATTTAAAAATATTTCTTCACTAAAATACGTAGGTACTAAGTCTCATAATGTTGCATAGATTGGTAGGGAGCCTATACTACTTGAATGGTTAAAAATTCTGATGGCAAGAATTCATAACAACCTTAGCGCACTTTTTTGGGTTTTTTTTTTCAAGCTAATTCTAACGTACTTTGTTAGAAAAAATAATGGCAAAGATTGACTCCATTCAACATGACTAGAAATAATCCCCAGGACTGGTAAACCCCATTAATGTAAAGAACAATTATAAGTAATAATAATGATAATAATATATTTTTATAGCGCCTAATTTCCACTTTATAAAGTGCTCATTGGCGCTTTACAAAAGTACACTTAAAAACAAAAATAGAACTGACATTAAGACATACATATCTTAACTAAGACATGGAAAGTTAAAGAGTGTATCACAATTAGAAGTAAAAAATAATGAAGACAAATGAGGAAAACAATAAACAGCTTAAAGGTTAAAAGATATTTGAAAGTCAATAAAATGCTAAAATTTAAAAGAGAAATATATCAACAGCATGCAACCAAATACAGTTGAAAACTTACAGCACTTAAAAATCATAATATTGCACTGACAGTAAAAGAATCAAATTCGGTCATTAAAAGCCTGTCAGAACAATTCAGTAATCAGCTGTTTTTTAAAAGTGTCCTGGTTGGAACTTGTTCTGGTGTTAAAACTGAACTTATTCCACAGACATGGGGCATAAACATTGAAGGCCCCATCATTAAAAACTAGTTTTGTTGGTGGTACTAGTAAATGCTGTGCCTGGGGTGATCTTAATACTGCATTTCTTTGCCTTCAATGGAAAGTCGAAACTCTCTGTTATTGCCCACTTGGGACCATGTTTCTTGAAATCCATATGACAACATTTGACTATGTCAGTAGACACTGAAGCAAGATATCAGGAGTCTTAAAGCTGATTAAATTTTTTTGCTCATATTCACTGTCTTTTATATGACGGCAAATAGTTGAAGCATGAATTTTGGTCAGGATACTTCAATCAATTACTTTTGCTCATCAGGATACCCTTAGCTCAGGTTCATCTAAAAACATAGAAATAAATTAGTATTATTCTGGGATGTTGAAGATCTACATGGCAGTGGAAGTGGTGAAAAGAAGGTTGGTCAATCAGTCTTGCATAAATGTCTAAGGGTAACTCTCCTGTGAATGACATTGATTATAATGCAATATGGGTAGACACCAGAGTGATAAGCGTTTCATGCTTTCAAAGCCCATTACAGCCTTTTATGTATGGATTTGATAATTACATTGTATGGTAGGGTGATTACAAATCTCAGTCTGCTGTCTTATCAACGTGACCGTCTATCCACGCAGGATCCCTTTATTTTTTCGCAATAATTATATGTAGATCTACTAAGAAGTAGCGGTTCTTACTTCCCCTACCCCATACAGTGGAGGGAGGGGGTTCTTGCTATGATCTTCGGTGGTCGTCTTGGGCAGGTTCGACTGTAGTTGTTTTGGGTATTGGGGTTGGGTTTTTTTCTTTCTTTTCATTTTGATTTTCTTTTTTTGGTGTTCAACATGCAGGGAAAAGCAGTAGCTTTGGGCTAACCTCCATAGAAATAGAAAGGAACTATGCCACCAATCAGCATGGCTTTTTTCCTTCTGTGCATACCTATTTAAATAATGAGCTTTGCTATTTTCTTTCCATTCATTTTCTCTTCCAATGTGACTGTTCATTGGTCTATGGAGGCGTGGACAAAACAAAACTGATCACTTTTACACGCAATCACACTGTCGGCTAATGAGAATAGCATGCACGGAGAATTATTAGTTTCAATTGCGTCAGAACTTAACGCTATCAGAGACAGTATTTTATTCAGGAATAAAGGGTGGCTTCTTTCATCTCGATATGGCTAGATTCTGTAAAATGCGACTTCTGCTATCGAGTATGAACCTAGATCTAGATCTTCGGACGCCTTTCGTGCATCACTTCCGGGCTGTCAGCTGAGTCCTCTGTTTTCTTCATATTTCTATTTTATCAACTTATTATCAAATTTCATTTACTTGTCTGTCTCTATTCGTCCCTGATTCTTAGTATCTGACGAAGGATCTAGATTCAAAAAGTTATGTTTTGTCCTGTCCAACAATTCTATTTAGCAACCCTTTGAATTTTTCGATACTTTCAATAGACTTGCCATTTTCAACAACCTTCAGTGAAATTTGTAATTGAATCTTGTAAACGCATCGGATGGCTGCATCCTGCCTAACATGTCTAACCAAGTGGAATGTTAGGCAGAATTGGAGTGATAAATTAAGCGGAGTTGGGATTTAATTTCGATCGGAAAAAATTGTTTCCCCTTAAGGTTGGATCACAAACTGGGATGTTAGATAGAAGGTGGGGTTGGTAGCCAGACAGTAAGTAGGCCTACTGTATTAATGATGATTGAAGCACACACGTACGTATCTTCCAAATAATAATTAAAACTAAAATATTTACAACAACAAAAAATAAAAAAATTCATCCTGAAATGGCTGAAAAGGAAAAAGAGAATCATATCCTTTGGCGTGAGAGAGCAAAACAAATCAAAACATGTAAGAATATTTAAACAGCAATACTCTAGATATCTGAATAACAGACAAAAATGTGAATATGAATAAACGTGGATACATTATACTTTCAATTGACTACAGAAAAAAAATGCATTGATCAAATCAAAAGTAATACTAATACATGTGTGTAGATTGAATGAGATTTTTCAGATCTGTCCGACTCCACACATAGCTAGAAGGGAAATGTGCCACGCAAAAAATGTTCAATCTATTTAATCACCTTAACCTAAGGTAAAGAATAACACGATACACCAGGTAAATAACTCTTTGTAGGTTAGAGACCAAATAAAAAGCTTTCTCTACTGCTTTTAGCTTGACGATGGCAAACACTCTCATAGATATGATTGAAGTTGCAGTTGTTTGGTGTTGAATATGAAGCAATGTTACATGTGTATTATATAGGCAATATATTTTCTTCTTTTTTTTTTCTACTGTATCATGGACCATAAGATATTTAAGCTGCATCTACAAAATTGTTCACATTTTTTCCCTTTCTTCTCCTTTTTCATTTTAAAGCACAAAAATAAAGCACGTAATCTCAGGACATTTACTCAGCACCATTAAACATTAACCTTAACATCTACCTTTGTCATCAGGTCATTAACATCAGCCTTACAATCATATCATATATGACTCTTGAGGCTCCATCACATACAGTGTGGTCTGCAACATCATATCATATTAAGTCATATAGA
>JAOXJN010255466.1:0-12782 GCA_025762795.1 Goniobranchus coi
ATGCTATTATTTTTATTTTTATATTCAGCAAGTTTTTCTGAGAATATAATGAAAATTTTCATGTAAATTGCATTCATAATCTGCTATTTAAAGTCTTTTTGTGCAATAGCTAATGATTTTCAATTTTGACAGTAGTTAATTTTTTAAAATGAAATAGCTGAAGATAAGTTAAGTACATGTACACAATTGTGCTATTGTCACTACCAAAAATTTAGGTCCATACTTCCATTTGTAACGCTACATTGCTGCCACCACTGACAAAAAAGGCAGATTAGATATTTTCATTCTAAGGCTTCTTTTGATTTTTTATGTCTTTTCATGCTTTAAGACACGTTTTTAGAAAATGCCAGGCTCTTTTGAATCCCATTATTATTCGTTTAAATGCAAAATCACTGTACAGACTCACAACCTTGTCATGTATTTCTAGTCATATATGTTATGTGTTTGCTGGCCCTTTTTACTTTACTCTTTCTTTGGCCAAGTTGTACATTTCTTTTCCATTGTTTTTGTATCAATTCCTTTTTTCTTTTAATTGAGGGAAAGATGGGCCTTTGTTTGACAAGTATGCCGTCATTGCTTTTGCAATTTTATCGTAAAAGGACTCAATTTATTGTTTCTTTTTTCCCCATGTATTCATTGTACGTATGGTCAATGGAAAACTCCCTTTGTTTCTTTTTTCCCCATGTATTCATTGTACGTATGGTCAATGGAAAATTCCCTTTGTTTCTTTTTTCCCATGTTTTTATTATAAGTATGGTCACTGGAAAATTCCATTTGTTTCTTTTTTCCCCATGTTTTCATTATACGTATGGTCACTGGAAAATTCCCTTTGCTCAACTTGATCTGTATTGATTAAAAAAGAAAAGACCTGTAATGTTTTTAAGGCTATGTTTTACAATTTCTTTAAATTGGTCCAATCTGTTGGTCTTAAAAAGTTTTTTTTACACGCTTTACTCTAGTATTTACTTTGATGCTTTATTCATGAAATTTCTCGTTCTTTAGTCAAGTCATAATTATTTGATGTCATAATCCAGCGATGCTTGTCATATCCATGTCTGGTTACTAAAAGTGAAATATGGAAGAAAACCGGTGCTTCGACAGTCATACTCAAATTTACTGAGTCAGTCGGATTATTTGAAGATTTGTTCTATTGGGAGCTTCTGCACAAAGGGATAGAAAGTGACAATCTTCCTCTTTAATCATAATGATATAACTGTTAGGATCTGCTGTGTTTGCTACAATTAAATAAACACTAGTGCATCCTGTTCCTCTGTTCCTCTCCAGTTGTGGCAGTGGCACTTTCCATTCTCTTGACACCTGTATAAAGCTACAAACCTATTTTTTTTTATTTGTATCCTCCATTCACCCCACCACCTTTTGGTTAGTTTGTGGGTTTAACGTCAACCTTCAACATTGCAGGTTATATCAGCGACAATGCTCTTGTGACATGTTTTATGTGCTGTGATACATGAGTCATAAGGTACAGCCACCCGAAAGACTCATCCAGTCACAATATACTGACGCTGGGCTGACCAGTCTCAAACTGTTATGATAATGCTAGACAGGTGCTAAAATGCCAATTTTAAACAGGGGTTTGAACCCGCAACCTCCATGTTCTGAGGCACGACTACTAGGCCATCAGACCGGTTCCCAGCACTGCCACCTTCCCCTTTTTATTTGTCATTGTAGACAACATCTTAGTGCTGTGTTACACTTGTCCTTACAAAATGTCTCATCCAACCCCTTTTTCTATAAAGAAATATCCATGCCTTCCCTCCCTTTCCTTTTTTGTGTCTTTTTTGATTAATGAAATCATATTCTATTAGTTTGAAGATCTATGTGAATTATTTAATGAGAAATGTTTAGAAATGTCCATGCTTTGTCATGTTTTCTTTTTGATTACTTATGATGGCCTCCACCTGTCCAAGCTCACTTCACTGTTGTCATTGATGTCCTCATTTTTTTTTTTTTTTTGCTCATCTTCAAGCATTCCGCAATGTGCTCGTTTTGCTCTCCAAATGGCATTATTATTTTAACTCCTCCATAAGACTCAATAAGCAGCCGACATCTAGATGTATTCTGTGTGTTGAAAGCAGACCATGCCATAAAATTTTCTGCCTTTTTTTTTTTTTTAATTTGGTTTTATCATTTTATTAACTGTCAATTGTTTTGTTTTACTTGGGAGAAATTTAGCTAGTTGATTCTTACAGTTGTGTTGCTTTTATTCTTTTTAGATACTTGAAATGGGAGGAGTGGGAGGGGAGTTTCAGCACCTCAATACAGTTTTTGTTTTCCTACAATTATTTGTTCATGTCTTTTATTTTCAAAGTTCAAAAGTTTAAATTCTTTAATGTCAAAGGTTACAGACCACACAGGAAAGATATGAGAATTGATAAGCTGAGTTTGTAACAAGTACGGCTACGTCAGAATAAAAAAAATCTGTTTCCTGATTACGCGCTATGTTGCTCAATGCACTACTCAGTTTGCTTCTTAATTGCAGGATTACTAAAAATAAGAGGATGGGCTTATAAATAATTTCCTTCTGCCCATAATTCAAAACAGATGTTGGCAGATGGTGGCGGGAACAGTCAGTGGAATTTTTTGTTGACAGTAGGCGCTAACTAGCCTGACATTGGCGCCTCTGTGAATATCAAGATGGTGACTATGTGAAAAAAGGAAGTGCCAGATACATAGCTGAAATCATAAGCTTTCTTTTGATGTATGATTTTTGCATCTGCTTTAAAAACAAGAAAGACATAACCGAATGGAACTTATTAATCAGCCCTCTCTCATATTTATCAGTCTGCAAAATTAAAAAAAAACTAAATTAATTCTGTACATAATCAGCAAATGAAGATCATCCCATATATTGCCTATGCCATATTCCCGTAGTATTTTAACTTTTCCAGTTACCGTATCTTGTATTTTAAATCTTGCTTGTTGTAATTTTTCTTATTTGTCAGTGTTAAGCACATTTTAAGCCATTCCAGTCTTTCCAGATATTTAATGCTAGATTGTACCTTAAATTGCATATCAAATACGCTTTCCATGATGTCAATGTTGCACTTTACTTAACTGTTTTTTATGTAATAAGGGGCAGTTTTTATGGGTTAAAAAAAAAATCCTCCTTAATTCATCAATGGCTGGAAATGCTGTAATCAGTGTTGATCTTTGTGGCCATGTTTTTGTCAGTGACAGGCCTGGGTGATACTTTGGTGATTGTGATTTGGGAGCAAGTTTACATGATGTGTGTGTTTGGTGTCTGATTTGGCTATGGTGGAACTAATAGCATTGGCAACATTCTATGCATAGATGTACTATCCTATCTTGACCATTTCATGTGTTTTCATGGGTTTATAACAATACAATATTATGTTTGGCTGTATGTAGGTGCTTTTCAAGTTTGTTTACTGAGTGAAGGAATGATGAACTATTGAATTGATCATACAGCTTACATAGTTTACATGGTTCTCATTCATTGGCTGACAAGATTTAGCCACTAGGAAGGATTGAAGAACAGTGTGATAAAGAATATAAGTGGAAAAGGGCTGGGAGAGAGTTATGATGATTCATCTGCATTATTTACAGTTGATCTGTATGTGTAGTTAGACCTGGAAACTGACCAAAAGTGAGGAAAAAAAGACTTAACATCTTCCAAAACAAATGTCTGAGGAGGATATTCAAAATTAGATGGCAACAACATGTATCCAATAGTAAAGCACTAGAGATGGCAAGGGCAGAAGAAATCAGTCAGGAAATCAGGAAAAGTAGATGGAAGTTGATGGGTCACATACTCAGAAGGGATAGTGCTGATGACTGTGTTGTGGCTTTAGGTTGACACCAGAACGCAAGAGAAAACGTGGTAGACCAAAGACCACATGGAGAAGAATTGTTGAGGTTGAGAGAAAAGCAGCTGGGTGGAACACCTGGGCATCAGCAAGAAATGCAGCTGCTAAACGAGACAGATGACGGAATGATGTCCAAGCCTTATGTGCCTTATGGCAAGGAGAGATTTAAGGTAGAGTTAATTTTAATTTTGATCTATTTAGAACAATATATTTTTTCAAAAGAAAAGACAGGGAGTGAATAGGTGGATATATGTTGTTTGTATGTAAGTCATGTACTCTAATGACCCTATATCTTGTGTGAGAAATTTTTGTTAACATTCTTTATTAGCAAGTATTTCATTTATCGTTTCATCTTGTAATGTACACAACAACAAAAAATTTCTCGCAAGAGACGAATAAAGTGATCTGAATCTGAAAATTCAAATAAAGAAAATTTGTCAACAACTCTGCTCGTACATATGGTGATCAAAGCTTGAGAAATTTGTATACATTTCAGAAGAGACATCTGACTTGGATGGCTGGTTTTTTGTTGTTTTTTTTTTTTGAGTGGCACTCTATTAATGCATGAGACTCGTCCAAAATTATTGTTATCTGGGTAATAAACATAGGACCTACCTTCTTGTTTGAGTAGTTCCCTGAATCCTCTTGTAGTAGGTGAGAGAACGACACTCAAAATACATTTGTCCTCACTGCGCAAGCATCTGAAGAGCGCAGTGAACTGGTGAGTGCAAACGTAAAAATATGGACACAAGCTGCTTCTCAGTTGTTGATACACAGACATAAATGCTTTGGACCTGGAGAGAAACACAAATAAACATGTGTCAGGAACATTATAAAAATAACCAGTGTTTTCGATAACATACTATAGCATATCATTTAAGCACAAAAAAATCTAGTGAAAGAACCTCCTAAAAATTAGTTTAGAGAGTCATAAGGACTCTCAGATTTTGAGGGAAAATTGTTGTTGTATGCTTCCACTTTCAATTCTTAATAGCCTTAATAAATCTGACTTTGACTTTTCTTTGTTGATGTCATTATTACAATTATTATTATTATTATCATCATCATCATCTTCCTCATTTTTATTATTATTATTATTATTATTATTATTATTATTTGTATTATCATTATTACTATTATTATTATTATTATTATTATTATTATTATTATTATTATTATTATTACTGGGTTTTCTACTAGCCTGAAAATGTCTAAAAATCGTGAAAGGATCCCTTATTATCAGCTTAGAGATTTTGAGTTTATGGAAAACACTGATAAGAATAGGAAAGAGGATTGTGCCTTTGCATAGTTATTCTAAAACTATATTTCAAAATTAAAGACAAATTTATGCACAAATTCAAAGCTCATTTACTGCACAGTAGGCTGCTTATTGCTTCACATTACAAAGTAGATTGTTTGTTTTTTTCATAAAGCAATCTAATAATTGAATTACAAGGGATTGTAATTGCAACAGTGCAATTCTATTGTGTGACAAATTTATCCATCACTCTCTGAAAAAGACGCTAGTCTATTACAGAATACTTTTCAAGCCAAAGCTGTACTGATTTTCACCAGGGTCGATTGCAGCAACAGGGGTAAAATTTCTTGCTTAACAAAAGGAAAAAATGGATAAAATCCTTTTCCTAAAATAGCGCAGACAGGCTGACATCATGAAATCTACTCAGATAATCACCCAGTTTCTGTATATTTTAGAAAAAGGATTTTATAGTGCTGGATTCTTGTTGACACTTGAGTCGTGAAACGCACCTTTCTGTATATTTTCACCCTAATCACCATTTTTTAATCAAAATTTCATTCAAACTGGCAGCTCTTACAAAGTTCACAGGCAGCAATACACAACTTCAGAATTTTTCCAATTCTCTGAAGCCCAATCCCATGAAAATTCATTCTGTATTTTTTATGTTCTCGCAGACACAAAATGTATTAGGTTCTTTCATTTATATATAGATGTTAATTTCCTGTTATATCCTTTCCGTTGCTTTACAACATTAACTTAACTTTTCACCCTCACTTTACAACTTAGGAATTATATAACGGCTCTGTCTTGTTGGAGTAAAAAAAGTGAAGCGCTAAGACATAAATAAAAAGACTATCAATGTTTTGGCAGAAACAGAACATTCATTCAAATTCAAAGTTATAAGTATCTCTCTGATCCTAAACAAAATCAACCATTCATTGATGAGCTTGTTACCATTCCGACTGCAATGCATTCAAAACTTCCTGTCGACTCATCTCCATTGGGGAAAGCCTGGAAAAAAAGAGTGACGTAGTGATGTAACCTGTTCTCAGTCCATTTTGGGGCTCAAAAAATGAGAGGACAATAGACAGATTGTACTCATATATTGATATACATTTTTTTTTTTTTTAAAAAGGTGGGGGAGGAGGGTTATGTGACAAAAGAAGTCAAATACTTTCATCGTAGAAAGTCGCAAAGCCTTCATGAGAAGAGAACTTAACTTTCTGAAGGCAAAGAACCCCTGAGCATGTCAATAATTCACAACAAACGTTTCTTATTAATTTATCAATGTCTATCATCATCTTTAAAGATTATTTTTAAAATGGTGTAAAAGAAATGAAAAAAACAAAGAAAGAACAAAACAAAAACAAAAACTCAGAAAATCAAAACACTGCATACTTGTTTCCATAATAAGAGCTCAAGCGAGGAAATTTGGTCAGACCAGGGATATTTGGAAAACAGTAATGGTGACAGCACCTTCGGATCTGACTCACTGCATCTAAATTGTGCCACTCTTCATCCTGAAGAAAAGAAAAAGAGAAAAACTGACAATGCTTATTAATGCATTTATCTATAATTACTTTCAGGCCTCTGTTAAGTTTAGCAATATGCCTCATTCATCAAGTACCATGTATGAGACAGACATTGGCGACCATGACACGCCATTCACTTCTATGTTTAGACAATCTCAGTAATATGCCTAGTAAGCAATAAAACCCATCCAGTTGACAGAAAATAGGCTAAATTCTATGTTTGTTTGTTTCATTTGTTCTTCTGTCAGCCACTTTAATCAGAATTAGAAGTCAAAGTCAGCTTCGTCAAGGTTTTCTTCGAGCAATAACAAAAAATGGCCTTTTCGGTCATTCAGCAAGTTTGGGAGGGTGAGTTCCAATTTTTCTGTTAGGGTAAGCAGGTTGGAACAACTTCTTTAAGACTTGACTGTCTTATTTTGTTTATGTAATTCATTGTATCACACTTGTTTCATACCGATATAACCCATTACACACACCCCACTGTACCTATCCGTAAGATCTTAACGGTGGACCAGCCCGAGTCCGGAGTCACAGAATACATGACATGTAATAAGCATTCATTTCTGTCATTTTATTTATTATTACTATTTATTTATTTATTTATTCATTTATCTATTCATGTATTTTTTGCAGTGAAACAACAAATAAAGATTTTGTATAATATGAAAAATGGTTGAAGTGATGAGAGATAGAACAAAATGCTGGATACTAATTTTTAAAGAAGGGTCTCTAAGACGAACTTTATAAAAAACAATTTCTAATACTTATCAAACAATAACTTGGGTTTCTTATTTTGAATTTCAGGTGATGATGTTCCCCCATCACTGCAGGAACTGGCAACTGAGCCAACATTGTTTCCTTACTTTTCACTTTTACTTTTCTCAGTGAAAATATAAGCTTACCGCATTATCTTATTGTTTTCCCAGGTGGAAACTAGAATGAGTGAGCTTACGAATGAGGAAAACTCAGAACAAATGCCATCAATGCGAATGGATAGAGGGCTCCAAGAAAGTAGCAAAACTTCTTGTTACAT
The DNA here is from genome assembly GCA_025762795.1 of Goniobranchus coi. NCBI lineage: Eukaryota > Metazoa > Mollusca > Gastropoda > Nudibranchia > Chromodorididae > Goniobranchus > Goniobranchus coi. The sequence continues at coordinate 7,672 of JAOXJN010255466.1, forward strand.
ATATATTGTTCTTTCGTCCAAACCAATTTTATAGGATTCATATTACACATTTCGACCTTTCAAATGGCATTTTGCTGATGATGGTACTACAGTGTTTTTAACATGTTCTTTTTTTACCGACAATTTGGTTTTTTTTGTTAATTTTGCCTAATTTACATTCTCTGAAAATGGATTGTTATTGCATATTGCCATTTAAACTGTACATAATTACAAAGAGGTTGTTTGAATCTTTCATTTGATATCTCACTTTTTAATGTGGGTTTTGTCAAAGACATTCTAAACCCAATCAAACTTGACAAAAATTTCATGTTTTATCTCCCCTTGAAAATTGGCGCTTGATGAGCTATTTTCATTCCCATTTTATAATGAATCATTATCAATTAAGCTTGATAAAAAAAAAAATTGAGCTTCATCTTTACCTTCGTGACTTTGCTTTCTCCAAATTTCTCTCATCTTTGTTTTGTTATGTCATGGTGAAAATGGGCTTTTGACACATAGAGCGATGTCTTAAAAATTTTAATATTCTAAAAATTCATAATTTCAATAACAATTAAGCTACATGGGAAAGATGAGTACCAAAATGCTCACTTTGAAAAGATCTATCAGGCTGTATCAAGCTTATCCAGATATAATGAGTTTTAAAAATTAGTCTTGGCTACCTACTAGAAGATAAACCACAGTGTAATAAGTTGTACTCTATAAAAACTGAACAGACAAAAAGACACCATTCAAGAAATCTTCCTTTTCAACTTGATACGCCTTTGATGTCATAAGCTCAGCTCAACCACAATCAAGACTCTTCTTAAATTTTAAAAAAATCTGGACCTCAGTCAAAGTGGTGGAGGCTCAGACAAATCTAAAGGGAAACTTACACTTAACTGATAGTGTATAAATCCATGTAGATTCCGTGCTTCTAGACCTGGCTGTTTTCCTTTTAAATTTTCTGCATTGGTCACAACCCTCATCTTGAGCTTGATGCTCCAGTCGAGAGGTAGTGTCTCATGAAGTTTCTGGTAGAAAGATATAGTAGTAATACATATGGATTAAGTAATATGCAATTCATAATATTATCAAAGTCACGAGATGAAAATCAAGGGCTTTTTTAAGGACCTCAACTTAAAAATCAAACACTAATTCTTTTTTTGTTTAAGGCAACCCTTGTAAAACCTTTCCACAGACTCTCACCCTCTTAGAACATGATTTTGGGTCAATATCTTTCTTTGACTTCTGGACGATTCAAATGAGGGACTATAAATTGTCTTCAAGAACATTTCCCTCATAGAAAAAAAAAACCCAACAGCAACAAAACAAGAACCTTTTAGGGGCCTTAATATATGAAAAAAAAACTTCACATATTTTTTTGTTTATTGCAGAGATGTAAATGCAAGATGAAAACAAATTCTGAAATATCGCCTGCCAATAATATGAGAGACATATAAATAAGTCATACTAGCAAATATGAAAGAAATTTAGGAAGGTATATTACGAATGTGAAAAATTCTTAAATCAGAAAAAAATCTGAAGGACCTTCGTCCTTACCATTTGTAGTGGCAAATACTGTATTGTTATAAATGATGAATCAAAGAGTTAAAAATGATAAATCATGTTTTGAATTTCCTCTTGTCATCAAGATTCAAGAAGCCCATACATTCATGGCTAAACTGGATACTGATTTCACAATGTATCTCCCGTTAATCTCTTACAATAAGCTGTGACTTTTTTCAGTGGCCGAAATCCCTGCGGTGAATAGTCCATTGTGGCTATAGTTAAGGTTTTTCATACTGGTTACAGTAACTGTCAGTCAATCGACTTCAGCGTTGAATGTTCACTGGACCCAGAACAAATTGTTTACCACTGTAACGTAATAGAATAATAGATGGCACTATAAAGGAGAATGTACACTTATATATCAGTGCTCATAATTCACTCCCCTGTCAATGCCATGTTTACAGTTGTACTTTAAATTGTCCTTTTTATGTCACTGAGTTTGTGATAAGTCAAACTTAAAGAGAGATTATCACAAGTTATCTACCTGTCTTTTGATTCTTTCCAGTCCTGCAGCTTTTAGACCGGTGTAGTTTATCTTAGAGGAAAAGACTGTAATTCTTTTAAAAATCAGGAGGTCCTGCATATATAGTCCAGAGCGGCTTATAGTCCATAAATTACCATACAGTTTCGCTTCGGCTGACCAACAGATGTTGCCATGTAACTTTAACATATATATTCCATGCAGATGTTCAAAATTGAAAAATATAGGGTACCATGTAAGGCTTTCAAATATGTAAGAAAAATATTTTAATCAAATTAAACTGGTATACATTGATAAAATACATACCCACAAGTAGAGGTGTTTCTCTCTGTGATTTCATTTCTAAGCAAAAATAAGGGAAGAAATCAAGAGCAACACTAAACAAATTAAAATCAAAAACATCATAATATACCTGATTGTTTTCAGAGCCTGTGCTAGAATTGTGACTAGCCCTCAGAGCATCTGGATGGAAATTGTTATGAAGTTCACCCAAAATGCCCGCTTGGCTTCCTTCCATTTTCTTATCCTAGACAAAAACAAATTATAATATAAATCAATAGAACATCAATTTTTCTTTCTCCTCTTTTTTCTTTCATCTTACTTTTTAATCTCACCAATTGTTACATTCATGGCTAAGTTTACATACAAACATACATGATATTTATGTACGTAATATATATTATAATATATTGATATACATAATATATATTATAGTAACCTAACACTAATGTATTGAAATTTATTTAAAAATCAAGCCTTTGACCACTAAACTGTAGCTGATAGGCTATAGCCATTTAACAAAATCTTTAAATTAAGATAACTCTTGAAGTGCATGAAAAAAGGGGAAAAAATGGTGGTAGTTGTAATCCAGCCTATAATGTCTCATATCTTGATCTGAGGGTAATGCGGCAACTGCTTTCTTTCAATTTACAAATCATAATCCATGGATGACCGCCCTTTTGACCAAATGCTAAATCCATCAGGGAGAAGGTTCTAATCCTTTTAGAGATGGATGATGAACTAGGAGGGGAATTCCCATATGTGCAAGTTACACAAATGCAAAACTCCTCTTAGCAGTTGAAAATCATGTAGAATAAAAGGCTGAAAAGTCAATGTCTGAACAAAATTACGCAATTCCTTTCTTAACTTTTTTACATTAAAAGTTTCAAATAAATCAATTCTAAACACCTTTGCAGTGATTTCTTTTTTTAAGTTACAGAGAAAACATCTGCCATGAGACTCACGCAAGAAGGTTCATCCTGCAATTGACTGTTCTTGGTCCCTGCACTTGTTTGCAATGTTGTTTCTGATACGACAGAAGCTTCCTCATCTTGCGGCTGATGTGTCAACAATTTCTGTCCAGCGTCTGTTAATTGATTCTTTTGCGTTTTTGGCTGTTTTGAGGGTACATTCTGTTCAATCATGAAAGGATTCTTGCGTTTTCTGAGTGCATTGTTAGCATCACCTTTGTCATCACCAGGGGAGATAGCTTTGAGACCTGCTTTTCTTTGATTATTTTTCACTGCTATATTTGCAGGCAATGTCATTTTATCTGCATTGACGGAAAGTTCTTCTCTCTGAATGGACTTGCGTTTGGTCATGCGATGAACTCTCATTACATCTGTTGGATTTTTCCATCCTTTCTTGACATTATCTGATGCCATTTTTTTTCATTTCTCTGAAAAATTGAGAAAAGAAAAAAAAACATATTTTATATATATTTTTTGTATTTTTCTGAGTGTAATATATATGTGAGTTCAAATAAATCAATTGGTAACTCTGTCATAAAAAGTCAATAGCCAAAAAGACAAATTTTCAATGTATTCATGTGCCCTTTTTGTTTCTGTGGACTTTGGGTCATTTTTGGGTGGTATTTTTTTTGTCTTTCTAAGGACCAAGCGCTCTTTCTTAGTGATGTCTTCCAAATATTAAGAGCTAATCATGATTCAGAAATGTGACACAATCCAGATCAAGATGTCTTAAGATGTCTTTAGGGATCAATCTTGACTCTAGATTTATATAGAGATTTACTTCAATAAAATAATTGTAACCTGTCAAATGCTGGTGTTTTTATACATGACAGTGTGTAGATCTAGAAAGTAAATCGTTGTTATGGACATTTATCATGGTATGGTAATTTATCTGTTCTTTCACCTTTCATCAGGATTCATGATAAAGACAGGAAGCGAAGAGAAAAATTAAAAACAATACGCTTTCCTTAGTGTATACAAACAAAAGAGTTACACGATGCACATTGGGCACATAGGTAGAGAAAAAGGTTTATGATAATAATGATAAGTTTATTCCAACATTTCTCTCTCGTATCAATGGATGATTTCCGTAGTTTTCTTATCCAGGAATAAAGGCTCTTCTTCGTCTTCTTCAAATAATCCGACTGACTCAGTGTAACTGAGTATGACTGTCGACGCGAATGAGAACAGAAAAAAGAAAAGAAAGAAAAAAAAACAAACTAACAAAACAAAAAATATTGATACTTTGCTTTAAGGGCAATGTTGCAGATGGACTCTTTGAAGGAGCCCACATCTCGACGGTGTCTCACAGAATCAGGGATTCTGTTCCTCAGTCTAAGTGAACTGGGGAAGAGGGAATTTAGGTGGCGATCTAGGTTTGAATGTGATATAATATAGTTTTTTAGTCTTGTGTTAATGCTATGGTTGCTGATTAGATTATTTATGTCTTTATGGAGTATTGTTGCCTTGATCTTAGCCCTGTGTTCTTCTAAAGGGATCCAACCTAATTTATGCATAGTTGCAGACGTACGACCTGGAGTGTAATTGTAATCGTTTCTTATGAAGCGTGCCATATTACTTTGTATTTTTTTTTCTAGATTATGGTCTTTTTGTTTGTTGGTGTGGAGATCCCAGGCACAGCATCCATGATCTAAAATTGGCTGAACAAATGCGTTTTCATTTTTTTTCTTTTATTGTTTTGGCGCAGTTGGTTAGATTCCTTCTAAAAATGGTAGTGAAGAGCCTTTTTTGCAAAATGCATTATTCTGATCTGTCCACTCATTGTCTATGGTTACACCTAAGTATTTTGCGCGGTTAGTTTTACTCAGTAT
>JAOXJN010266570.1:0-12729 GCA_025762795.1 Goniobranchus coi
CATACAAGACCTGTTCCTTCTGGACAATAAAACCCAGATGGGCAAAGTTCAGGATGAACCTGTGATACACAGTAATACCTGTGAAAAACCAGCAGACCATGAGAAACTGAATTGATTTGTCAAGATAATTTTTTTAAAAAGGAATAATATAAACTTGATAAAAGCTTTGGACTGATGGAATCCATGAGAAGTATAAAGTGCGAGTAAATAAAAGACAAATTGATTGCAAGGATTCAAACAAATATATAGAAATTGAATCCCTACTCTTCCTTTACATGAGGATGCCTGCAAAGACCAAACACAAACACATTAATCTCACAAAAAGCCTGCCTCTTCCCTAAGAAAATAATCATACAATAAAATAAACAGAAAACAACAACAGTTATTAAACAAAAGAATATCTTAATGGAGTGCATGATTTTTGTCAACTGGTGTGGTATAAACTTTCTCCAGATAAATGTATCTAAAACAAACCAAATGTTTTTTGATTTTTAGAAAGGAACATAATCTAGAACCTAAACCTCTAATGATGAAAAATTAAAGAGTTTAAACAACAGATGTATACAAATATCTTGGCATTACTTTCAATAATAAACTGAAATGGGACAAACAAAGAACCACCATCATTCAAAAAGCAAACAAACGTTTGTACTTTTTAAGGAAATTTAAATCATTTCGAGTTGAAAAGAAAATCTTGAACATGTTTTATGTCTCAACAATTCAAAGTCTCATCTCTTTTGGAGTTACATGTTATGGCGGTAACTTAAACAAATCCCAGTCAAGTAAATTAAATAGAATTATCAAAAATGCCAATAAAATAACGAGCCATGAGACATCATCTTTTGATGAGCTATATAAATCTAATATCTATAAGAAAGCCAAACAAATTATTGAAGATAGCAAACATCCTTTATGGAATGGATACAACAGATCGGTGAGAAGTGGGAGGTTACTATCTGAGAAGGCAAGAACTGAGAGACACAAACATTCTTTTGTCCCATCTTCCATAAGGCATCTCCAGGCTGAGCTCTTTCATAAATGACTTCTTATTTAATATTTTTGTTTTGTCTTTTGTCTCTCTTTCTCTCTCTCTCTCATGGAATTGTTTTTCATCATTCCTATAGGAGTAATGTAAGCACCATCGTCCAATTTCCATATCTTCATAATAAGAGGCAAACTCTCAAACTTCAAAACACATCTCCTACTAAACTACTGTACCAATTAATATGCTGTCTTTGTTAAACATTATTATCAAAAATCTTTTTTACTATGGCATTACCAAATTAGGTTCAACTTATCTTCAAAAATGTGGATACACACGTGTGCAAAAACTGAGCTGTGATTTTTTTCCCCTAAGGACTCCCTGAGCTTTGAAAGATCCAAGTTTTGATGGGTTTGTTTTTTTCCAGAGGGCTCCCGGATCTATAGTTTAGAACCCATATCATAAACCAAGAGGCATCTGGCTTCCAGCAAAATTGACAATGCCTAAAAAGAAGAGGACATTGTTTGGGAGAAACATTGGCCCCAAAAAGCTTAAACATAGGTGTAACATATCTATGACTACATATCCTACTTAGAGAAACCCATTGTCTCTTGGATAAAGGCAACTTCCTGTAACTACATCTATATTGTTTGATTCACAACATTAGTAGGTTTGCCGGTTGGCTCATTTGGTAGAGCTTCATACTTTGATTTGAGGGTCGAGTTTGTGGACAATTGTTGCTTTTGGTTGTTTTTTGTTGATTGTTTAAAAATAATTTGGAAGCCAAGTATTAACACAATACTCTTTATTTATTTCAACTTTTCAGTATAAATTATTTATCTTTTACCTATTTAATTCTTTCACTAATATCTAGACTCCAGATCCATATTTTAGGATTGCAGATTTTTTATATACATTATGTGGGCAGTAGCTGATAAAAGTAGTGTAACATACGGAAAGTGTGTTTGTGAACATGGTCATTGTACATTTATAAGATTCTCCCTTCTTTTAATCATGAGCAAGGCCGTACATCTCTGCTAATTTATCATAATATATTTATAGTTTTAATTCCCTCTAGTATTTCTATTACATGACAAAATGATGTGAATACGGAACGTCACTTCTTTTGTCATATTTTCCTCTTCTAGCCTTGTATATTGCTGGATCAATCAATAGCACTCTTGCATTTTATTTCGTGCAAATAAAAGTGATCATCTGCAAGCCTGCTGTAGAACTGTGTATCTTTTGTATCAAATTGAGGAAAAAGTTAGCAACAACAGCTGACATTTTGTGTTGAAATTATTTATGAAATTACTGCTAACTTGTCTTCATTTATTTGACTCATGTCATTTCCTTTGATGTACATACAAGCATGTACTCAGCCCTTCCTCCTTGCATTATAAAACGGAATGCAGGGATAGCTGAGGGCCCTAATGGGAGCGGATAGGTAGAGGGACAAGTTTGAAGGATAATTTTTGTGACTTTACGACTGGCTTGAATCTATGAACTTTGAGGAGTCATTTGCTGTCGGACTGCAGAAATGAACTGAGATGAGATGAAACATAGTTAAAATCTAGCTAGGGAGGCATAATACATTTGTGGTTTACCTGAATAGCATTGGAAAGCCTCATTCCTCATGAGGTGGCTCACCACTTTGCCCATAAGCTGAAGAATGTTATATTTCGGGAGCAGGGACCACTCATCCAGAGATTTACAAGTCAAATAAGCTCCCCAGCCTTGCTGTTAATCAGAACAGAGACAATACTTGGCATTATGGATCAAAAATAAAAGAAAATTTCAAATGCTACAGGATCTATATTTAGATTTTGTTTTAAAGTGACATTGATATGGAATATTTCAGTAAAATCGTATGCTATTACAATTGCATGAAAACATAGAAACGCTTTTTAAAGTGGATTTTAAAAGACTCTGTTAAAACAATTCTAAAAAATCAGACGTGATTCCTAAGAGAATTAGTACATGGAAGAGAGAATCTTTTATTGTATATTTCATCTTGGAAGTTATATCTCCATATTTTCTATAAAAATCAAAACACTACCATTGTTTTCCTGGGGTTGCATGGTATATCAATAATTTTGTTGCTCTTTTTTGACACATTTTCTACAAAGGTAAAGTTTTATGTGAATTGAATCATATGATTTTGTTTGTAAGAACAGCTACGTAAGTTTGTTTTCTTGCTCCAGCTGTTTAATTCGCTTAAGTTGTATGTTCGAATTAAGCCAAGGTGAATGTCAATCTTTTCTGATCTTATTTTGAGGCACATACTGCTATATCAAAAACCAATGATTTACCTGAAGTACAGTGATCATATGTCTGAGAATAGAAGCTTCTCCATCTGAATCTACGCTGAGGCACTGGAAAAGAAATTTAAATTGAAGATAAAAGATAAAGAGTGTATTTATGTAGCCACCCTTCTACAAACAGTATTAAAGCACTTTACAATACTTTATCCCCTTAGAGCATACTCCATGGGGAGTATACATTGAAACGCGGCATATTCAGTGCAACAATACCAGCCTATTGCTTGGATGAGTTGAGAGAAGTAATTAGAGTAACTTTTCTTGGTTACGGAAAAAACAGGTTGTCGCCAGCAGGAATTGAATCCAGGATCCCCCAATCCCAAGACCAATACCGTAATTATTGAGCAATCTGTGCCCCCATTGTTCTCTCTTACTATTTAAATCCATTGATTTTTATCATAATCATTTTTAACCAGGTATATTTAATAAACCACCTGCTCTATAGCAATACAGTCAAAGATGCCCATGGAGGTCACATGAGATTACAAAGAAAAGTAACTTAGAGGCAGATGGCCTCTATGGAGAAGGCCTTAGGTATGGTGACTTATACAATCATAATCAAAATGAATGCTCACAGGTTCTAAAGAAGGTGAAAGCAATGATGATTGGTATGCAGGCGTAAGAAACTCAACTGAAATTGTATAAGTCCATATAAGGATAAGAATAGCAAACTGCTTGACTTTCCGAGAAATCACATCTCGGTATGGTTTCCTGTCATGCAAATTAATGAAGCATGAGGAGAGTATTAAATTTCACCATCTGGTAACATCTGGTAGGTTGGTTCAGCTTATTGTTGTATTTAATGCATTTTCAAGACTGAGACAAATTATTGACCATAGTAAATATCCAGTCAGGGGTTTATGCTCTGCCACAGGTGTTAAATATACTGTCTTAAGCTGGCTAAGTCCTGACCACAGAATATCCCTTTTCACTTTTCTACCCCTTTCTCCTCTTTTTCCACATGTAGTCTTGCCAGGAACAAGCTTGGCACCATCTGTGCAAATGTTGCAATTTGAGGAGATTTTGAGATTGGACATTGAACTTGAAAATGTTTGTAATATATTCTATAAAAGTTGCTTCAGTAAAAACTTTAGGTGGCTTTTTTGTCAAAAAATAAATTGATCCTAACTGTGCAACTTCATAAATAATGTCAAAAGATAGGAAAAGCATTTGAATGTCAGAGAACATTAGCTGTTAGGACAGAAGGCAGCTATGACTAGGTTACCATAAAGGCAGGTTTGATTGTAGTAACATTAAATATATTCTAAGTCAAAAAGACTAAGGGTAAACAAAACATCATAATGTAATTTCAATGAGAATGACAAGAGATTAAACTCAAAAATTAAATACAGGGTGTCCCCCCACAAATTGTACAATTTTATTGATTGGCAAATTCCTCTTCATTGGTCTAAAATCAAACTGCTTCCACCATTTTAAAGCAAAGGAAACAAGTGTTATGTCATTGAACAAATTATCAAAAAAGAACAACATTAGACCTCAATTGTCTGCTAGCCTTGACTGATTACCAAGAATTTGCATGGAATTTTTTTTTAATTTGGAGATTGTCCTCTGTCAAAAAAATCTAATTTTCCCTGGCCATCACATCATCCAAATTTGAACCCCTGTGATTTTACTTTCTATTGGGCTATATCAAAGATCAAGTCTATGTCAATCCAATACTAAAATCCCGACTGAACTCAAACAGAATATCAGGAGAGAAGTGATTGCCATTTCACTGGACACAATTATGAGACTTTGCAAGAACTTCAATTATCGGCTAAGTTGTGATGTCAAAAAGGGCGACAGATTGGACAAAATGTATGAAGTATTAGGTACCAATAAAAACTTTTTGCCTTTTCTCTTTAAAATAATATATAGATTATCTTATTTGACTGATTAGTTATGATGTTATTAGCAAATGTATTCATACTTCTTTTTTTTTTTTTGGAACCCCCTGTATGAAGAAATTCTGAGCAATTTCTACACAGTAAAGGCTCTGGCTTACACATTACTGGCAAAAGTTAATTGCAATATGAATTCAAAAAGCAATAAACTTGACATTCAATTTTCCACATAAACTGTATATATGTACAAAAAACAAAAAACAAAAAAAAAAATCCTTTCAAAATTCTCTTGAATTATATGCAACAAACAATCAATGTGATGAAAAGATTTACATTGCAATATAAATTCCACAAGGTTTCAACAGTCAGAAACTTTTTCAAATCAACTCCATTGTCCAAGAAAAGTTGCACAAAGTCAGCCCTGTCTTGGACCAGTGCTGTAAACATGGCATTGTAGAGGTCTTTGATCTAAAAAGTAAAGGAAATACAGTTGCAGTAGGGGGAGGAAATAAATAATTTAATTTCTGCCAGGCAATCAAGATTCAAGATTCCTTATCTATTCCATTAGGGCAATTAAAGCATGCAAGTTTAAATATATCTCATAGACAACCAAATGAATTATAAACAGCCAAATTGGTACTCAATACAGAACATGTAATTTTAATAAGAATAAGATAAAAATGAATACAGCACAATCCTTTTGAAATTTCTTAAATGTTTGACATAAACAGCAAAATTGATACTCAATACAAAACATGTAATTTTAATAAGAATTAGATAAAAATGAACTCAGTACAATCCTTTTGAAATTTTCTTAAATGTTTTACACATACTTCATGTTAATTATACCAAGTTTATCCCTGATCATTTTTATCTGTTATACCTTAGAAGAATTCATATGCATGAATAATCACTTACAAGTAAACAATATAAAAAAGAATTTGTTTGTGATCAGAACTAATATTAAAATTTTACAATTCTTGTAGGGATTATGTTCATGGACATATAAGTGTAATTTTCCCACTGCAGGATTGATAAATTCAGGTTAAGTCATAAATAACCTTACACATCTATCGTGTTTCTAGACAGAGAAAGCTAAGGAGTCCTGATGGGATGATCATTAGCTGCATACATAAAAATTTCAGAATTTCAAATCTTTCATGTTAAACCAGCTGTAAACAGCATAAAATCAACAAAATTCCAAGACCCACCTTCCATTGGGATATGTTTTCAGATGTGAAAATTTGCTGCCGAGCAATGTCACACCTATTCCATGCTAAAGCCAAAGCCAGTTGTGAATTACAATTGCCTTTGTTTGCTGTTAAAAGACACAATTGGAATTCATTCATTACAGTTATGTTTATGAATTCCAGAATGTGAGTGAAGGAAAAGTCCTAGAGTCAGACAATACGGAGGAGAGATTAAAAAAAAATGTTTAAATGAATTTTGTGGTGCATGTATCTATATTGAAAATTTTAAATGGTCCATTCATCATCCGCAATACGTAGCCTAAGAAAAAGGTAAAAAATTATACCATCATTTACATAAAAAGTCTAAAATCAATAACATGAATGACAAACTTGTAGTCTCATAGATAGACTTTTTTTTAGACCAATATCATGTCAAATAAAACCCTTAACAAAAGTAGAAGACACTATCTTCACGTTTACAAACATTGTGTTCAAACATCTAGATCATTTCAATTTATACAAGAAAACTGTCAAATCAAAACCAGACCAACCACTACATTTTTTAAGACAACAACCCAAGTTTTTAAGTTAATATCACAGACAACTTAATTTGAAATTTTGATCAAGACACATAGTTCTATCCTCCATTACATTTTCATGCAAAACAATACATCCAATTACAATCAAAGCTGATTCCTCGCAAGAGTTCACGGCCACAAGTACACACAATCACATACAAATAAACAATTTGTATTTGCAAAATTGCATTTCTTGGGTCTAAAATAAAGGATTGTGATGACAGATAGCTTTATCAAGCTCTCAGAAACAAAAGTAAATGCCGCACTCAGGAGAGCCTGGTGTCAACTTTTTTTTTTTTCAGAATCACTAATCAAATAAGTTGCATGAATGCACTATACTACTTTGTATGATTATGATGAATACAGATGGCATGTGTTGCATTAGTTTGAAGTTTTGAATAACTAATGAGTAGTCTTTTCAATTCATATTCTGAGAAGTGATTTATAAGAAGTCTACATAAATTTCAAGTGTAAAAAAAAAAACCTTGAAGGACAGCCTGATGAAATTAATGTACACTTTCAATGAAAGATTCAATAATTACTCTTCTAAATGAAACATATGAGCACATTTGTTCATAGCTCAATAGCAATAAAGAAAAGAAAACACCCTATAAAAATATGTAAAATGATTTCTTTCACATTGGCTGATAAGCTATGTAAAAATGATGTGGAGGGGGTAGGGCTTATTGACCAAATCTAAAATTTTAGCAGGTGTTTGCCTCATGCATAGTATTGTATAACTTGCTATAGATCCAGAATATGCTGTTTTCCTGGAACAAAAACAGATTCCCATATGTTTTCAAATTTTATTTAATGTTTCATTACATAACTACTTGTCAATAGTGGAAATATCATAATATAAAAGGTGAAGACATTATACAAAATCATCATCTACAAATTTTTATTTCAACGACACAAATGAAATTATTACCTCGAAGTAAGGCACATAATATGGCACGATCAATGTCTTTGACAGTATAAGATTTTTCCAAGTCGAACACATTCACCTGTGAAAACATAAATGAAATAGAATACAGATAGTGTTAAAATATTCATCATTATCACCGAGAACCAGGTCTGAGGCAGACATTGGCGACCATGACATGCCATTCACTTCTCTGTTAAGACAATCTCAAGAAGTTCCTGCTATTATTTTTCTGCTTTTTATATTTTGTCATTCAGTGATTTAAGCTCTCTACATATGTCACTCTCTGCTTGCCCCTGCTTCTTTTCCCCTCAATTTTCAAAAGTATTGCAAGATATCATTCCATACTAAGCTACACAAAAAAGGCAACAAAACATTATTGAATTTCTTCATTGAATAATTTTTTCAACTGCAGTATCAAGACATATTCTTAAAGTTAATTTAATCAGATTTTGAAAAATATATATAGCAGTTGAAAATCTAGGGCATAAAGTTTGGGGTTGGAAATTTTTAAGGTGGTGAAGAAATTTGCATATAGCATCTTGATATGAGTCGACAGAAGGTGTTTGTTCTTTGGGATTTTGAGATTTTAATGGGTTAGCGAATGTGCACCATCATTAATCAGGTTGCTGAATTTGTGATGCATATATGATTGAAAAAGTTGGTAGAGGAAAGGTAGGCTATGGTTACATTTGGTTGCCCGTTATATCATGATGTCGATCATAACTTTGTTTTTGGCTAATATATTCCCCCCAGACTGTAATACAAAATGTAAGAATACTTTGAATCATTGCCGGATAAAACAGAATAATAAGTGTCTTATCCATCCGAATATGGTGTAGTTTCCTCAGGAAATAAAAATGTCTGTTGACCTTTGACATTGTTTGACTGAAATTATTTGAATTTATCTCGTCTGGGGAGATTGGTCTTTCCGATCAGCTTGATGGTCAGTGACTTGTTTTTTGTTAACATTTTTACGACTGTGGAAGCCGAAGTGCCTCCAAGTGCACAGTTTTCATGTCATAAGCAACATGACTTGGGCTGTTGGGGTATTTTGCAAGCGAACTCCAGCTCTAAGCAGGCTGTTTTACTTGTGTAGATAGTCAAACTTCTTACAAGAATTTTTCTCAGTGCGTCTGGCACTGCTCATGTGTTGAGCATTGTAATTGATAATCAAACGTAATAGAAAGCGGAACGAGAGAGAGAGAGTCGTCTTACATCCAGTTGCCTCTCTGGCCCTTTTTCAAAGTACCCCCGAGAGTTCCCTCAGCAGGAAAGTGCCTTCTCAACTTCCTGTTTACTCTGGCAACAAGGCCGTAATTATCAAACATTTTGCATTAATGTTGCAATTTTTTTCATTTCTGGCAATTTTCTAAGTATTTTGGGCAGACAGTAATGATCTCTACAATCTTATTCTCCAGCTGATGGATGGGCCTTCACTTTTTGCCCACTACTAGGCTACCCATCTCTCCGACACTCAGCACACACATGCTCACACAGTGCATATTCCTTTGTTCTAGGCCTGTCTATAAAGAAGATCAAAAAGTGTCTTAAATCATTCATCCTTGGCCCGTTCAATGGTGTGTTGTATGTCCTTATTCATTTGCTAGATCTTTCAATATTTTCAAGGTTTCAACTGTGCAAGCACTACATTTACCTATTTGCACACTTTGTGGCATTTTCATACTTCTCTCTTTTTTTGTTTTATCTTCTCAGAATATGCGTAACATGCTTATCAAAGATGCATCCTATCATTAGGGAGAACAAAACAGTGTCGTCAGTCAATTTCAAAGTTGATGGGATTAATCGCTTAGAGAACAAAGTCTCTGGAAAGTCAAAGAGAGTAAGTAGATAATAGAGGAATAATTAAATCTCTATTGAAAAAGGGTGAATGATTCTGAGAAACGTGTTCCTGATTGATTTTCGCTTTTGAGTATTATCATTAATTCATACATTCCAATACTTCATCTATTTGTGAAAGAAGAATTGTTCTTAACATAAACATCTTAAAGACCAAAACTAGGCCAAGGTCTTTCTAACATTAACTCTCTGACTTTTGTACTTTTTCAAGAGGCATTCTGAGAAGATCACCAAAGCCATACTCACTTTAGAAAGAACATAATTTTCAGAGTTTTAGTTGCACAAGAAAATTCCTTATCTAGCTTGAAATGAATAATATGTACATTGAAGTAAAATGTTAATTTGCTAGGATATTTTTATTTTTCACTTTTTTCGTGACTAAGTTCTTACAAACAGAAGGAAAAAAAATGAAATTGAAACTTCTGTTTGACACTTTTTCTGAGCTAAGAATTAAAAAACATTTCCATTGATTGCCTATGAAATGCTTTATTTCTGTTTTTAAAAATGAAACAATGAAATTGATGCAATAATGAAGTGGAGAAAAAAAAAGGGTTAATGTGTTGAGACCATTAATTGTCATTCGAGGCTGCCATTTTGAATCTCTGGATAAGGGTAAACAAGCATATGAAGAAAGAAATCATCATAAAACATGCAATTTTAGGAGTATTGCTTTATGAAAATTGTGATTTAAATGATGGAACTACAGTATGAATTAGCTACCATCCCAGCTGTGGCAATTTTAGAGTGAGGAAAAAAATCCTTAATTTGAAGTCTTAAGGGTTGCGATCACGACGGTCTATTATGATGCAGTAAGATTGCATATGTTGTGATTGTGGTCATCAGTGAATTCACATCTCTCACCTATCAGCTGCATCATCATCAATGTTAGTTGTAGAACATTTGGACTTGACTCTCTTGCGCCATTTCACTCTGTCTTGACTGTCTCAGGAGACACTCTATAGGTTCAGGACAAGGGTTCTGGTCATAGAACTGATAAGGAAGGCAGATGATATGCCCTTCCTTCTTTGTGATTATGTTTTACCCTGAAGGAATGTTTTCATGTGTCATTGTTCCTTAATGCATGACCAATGTCTATAAGTTTTTTTCTGCCGATGACAGCTAACAGATATCTTTGTACTCTTAGTTCTCGTAGAAGGTTATCATTTGTCCTCCAATCTATCTATTTGATCCTCAAGTCTTCTCTAAAACCACTTCCTGCAGCATCAATCTCAGTGAGTTAATATGAAGGAAATAGTTGGTTTGGTTGTGAAATTCTTCTTTTTAATTTTTCATGATAAAAAACCTTTTATCTCTTCCTCCCATTTCTGTCCTTTAATTTTGCTGTCCTTTTTGTGTGAATAGAAGGGGCATTTAGCTCAGTAGTAGAGTGTAGGCCTGCTGGCAAAAAAGGTAGCAGGTTTGATTCTTGGTACAGACACTTGCGTTTTTTCCTTCAGCAAGAAAATTCACCCCTGTTGCTTCACCCCACCCAGGTAAAAATGGGTACAGCTTTGGCTGGAACAATTTTCTGCAATAGACCAGCATCCTATTCAGAGTGATGGATAAATTCTGCTATAGAAACCAGGATATGCTCCAGCCCAGTGAGCCGATTTTGCTCCAAGGGACTGCTTTTATTTTTTCTGTGTAAATGTGTCTCTTTCTCAGCTGTCTACGATGAAAGTTGTCCAGTCTGCATTCTTCTTCTTTGGTGCGAGTCCATGTTCCAGAGTAATAGGGGAGAATAGACTTCATTGTTGCATATATTAAGCTGTATTTGTTGTTTCATGTTTTCACTTCTTTGCCAAATTGCTGACACTCTGCTAAGTGCCACACTGTCACTGTCACTAGCAAGCTGTTTTCTCTAACTGATGTCTTCTTTGTGGCCCAAGAGTGATCCTACTTTCTTTATTTTTACTACAATGTCGCTTTTCCTTCCTTTGGTAATGGCATGTTCTGTTTTATCTTTGTTGACGAGGAGGTTGACTTTGGCCAGTTCTTTCTCTACTTCATCTC
The DNA here is from genome assembly GCA_025762795.1 of Goniobranchus coi. Taxonomy (NCBI): domain Eukaryota; kingdom Metazoa; phylum Mollusca; class Gastropoda; order Nudibranchia; family Chromodorididae; genus Goniobranchus; species Goniobranchus coi. The sequence continues at coordinate 11,714 of JAOXJN010266570.1, forward strand.
AGTCCCAAACTTGGCTACTTGAGACAAAGTCCTGAACATCTGCGTATGCTAGCTCATTTGGAAATACAGTCTACGTTTGCTGCCTTATATCTCTCAATGGTTGCTCTAGGTAGACTTTGAACAGCACAGGACTGAGGCTGTCTGCTTTTGGAGTCTCTGTATTGCTTGAAATGGTGCTGCTGATGTTGAATCTTTTATTCTGACATAAAATTTGGTGTTGCTAAGCTAGAAGTGAATAATGCTGTGTTCGTCTTCATTCACTATGTTAGACAACAAGTGAAGTAGTTTCTGACTGCATATTGTATCAAAAGCGCCTGACATGCCTATTCCTGTTATAAAGATATCTGAGTCCTCTGAGAGCGTTTTGCTAACCAGCCATTTGGGGTCCATTTGATCTCTCCCATGCTCCATCCTTCTCTGAAACCATCTTGACTTGTATTTGAACAATCATTCACTGCTGGTTTTGTTATTTTCAATACTAGTAATGATAGCACTTGTCTTTTTGTGTTCAGTGGGATTATTGGCTGAAGATTTGTGTCAGGGCCTTTCGCTTTGCCAGGTTTTTATATTGCTATCACTACACTTCCATTGATATCTATGTCTTCATATTTCTGAAAGATGTTGTTCAGTATCAATGTATGGGTTTCTGCTAGGACACATCTATATATTTGAGTAGTTTTCCTAAGATGTTAATCTTCTCCACATGCTTTATTGTTGTTAGTCGTTTTACTACTTCTTGCTTGTCAATTGGGCTGTTACGGCTTTGAAAGCGATCTGGAAAGTGTTCAATATCTTCCACATCTCCATTCCTAAATTTACTCTTGAAATGCTTATTGATGACTTTTGGATTCATTTTCACATCTGAGAACAGTCCTTTGCATCCAATATCCAACTATAATTAGAAACAAATCACTGTATGAGAAGACAGATTTACTAGTGCTGTCTTTGACCATACTCCAAAAAAAAAAAAGACACATTCTAAAACTCAATGAAGATATGTCATGCAACAAAGAATG
>JAOXJN010277678.1:0-12720 GCA_025762795.1 Goniobranchus coi
ACTTTATCAAATGCCTTGGAATAGTCAATAAAACATATGTACAGATCGGTTTGCACCTGGATACATCTTTCCATTAAAATTGATATGGTGAATATCGCATTTTTGGTACCCTTGTCTATGAATGGCAATCCCTTTCTTGATACAATATCTAAAAATGATCAGAAGGATTTTTGGTTATATATTGAAACTTTCATTGGCATGAATTTTTGAGGAAAAAAAATTCCATAAAAATGTATCAAAAGGTGTTACACAAAAATTATACAAGTAATTCAATTCTACTTAAGTATGACACATATCGAAAAGTTCTGCTGATCATTCCCACCAAATTTCATTAGGATATCTTTAGAAGCAAAAACGTAGATCCACAATAAAGGCCAGAAAACAGCATTTTGAAAAATAAGATATTAGAGAAAAAATATGATGAAAAACATCAGGAAACACCACAAAAACTGGGCATGAGACTTCAAAACATAGCCGTATCACAAGCGAGACCTCTCTCGTCTTCTTCTGCCTTCTTGCCATCTCTTGCCCGAGCCTGAGCTCTCTTTTTTAATTTTTTTATACGCTTTATTGGTAGCCTGGAGTTAACTTTTGAAGGGTCATTTTTGCTCCCTTTTTGTGCTCAGTCTTCAAGCATCTCATCCAATGCCAGCGCCGATTGATTTTTTTACAGCAGTTGGACCGGCAGGACCAGTATTGAACACTGCAGCGAGCTTTTCAGGGAAGGGAATGCCTCTTTGCCACATTGGGACAATACGCTTGTTGAAAATACTGATTAGGATTTTGTGAAGCCCTCAGTTCTCTCGCTTCCCTGTGCTCAACAAAACAGCAAATGATATTCGACTATGCTTCTTATGGAGGCATAGTGTAAGAGCAGTAAAACGATACCAAATACTTGAGCCTCTTGGCAGTATGAAAGTTGTTTTCAAGCACTTTTTGAGAGACAAAGTTGTGATATCTTAAATTGATAAACAAATCAAGGGCCGCCCATATCTAAAAAAAAATGAAATACGCACACATTCCACTCAAATTTACCTGAATCTTCAAAGGAAATGATATCTCTTGATGAACACATAAAAACTCAAAAATGGATCTATTGGTCAAAAATAGAGTCTCCAGGTCCCCCTACTTGAAGAAGGAAGGGAAGTAATAATTTGTCATGGAATACATATGTCATTAGTTCTTCTCCCTGTTTGTGTTTTGTTTCTCCTTATTTAAAGAGCATTATACCACAATCTTAATTTTTTTATGCCACCTTATTTTTATTGTATAACTCGATATATTGACTATTTATTACAGTGGTCTCTGTTCCACATCCTTTGGAGACTGAGAAATGTGAATGTTTGCCAGATGTGGATGTAGGGCGTAGGGCGAGGGAGGGTACCGAAGGAAAACAATTTCTCAACCGCCTTCCTTGTTTTTAGATCACTCGAACATGACCCCTCCTCTTACCTTATGCATTGAAATGAATGACTTTGAACACAAACAAAATTGCCAATCAAACAATGCCTATTAACCTGTAACATTGTATGTCGCTCAATCAGAGAATGCCCAGTTTGAAAGAAAAGGCCTGGCCAATGTCATTGTAAGCTGTGAGCATATTAAGTGCTGTTTGGCTTACCTATCAATCACTGTCTGGGCCCGTGAAATTTAGTTGTGACCGATGCAAGCTGAAATGAACAAACAACATTTTTCCATACAATGTGCAGTGGGTGGGTGAGGCTGGGCAAGTGTCATCACTTATCCGTTGTCTATACATTCTCCTGAGGTGTTAATAACATATGCTTTCTTCATTCATTTAAACAACAAGGTAGAACCATATTTTTGCGCTCGCCAGCTCTTGTAAACTTTGAGGTTGAATAATCTCTTACCAGATGGTTGGCATTATCATACCTGGTATGCTTATTAGTGGTAGGGGATCTCGATGGGTGTCATCCTTACATGTTGTCTGTAGGAATGGCTTGAGGTGTGAGATTATGACAAGTGTTTTCTTTTGTTATATGCAAGGAGGTTGACTTAGCATTCCCCTTTTTTGAACTGTCTGAAAGGAGCTAGAGGTTTTCCATCCTTTTTTGTCATGCAGTACAGAAAACAAAATTTAAATCAATGCATCTCAAAGATCTGGATGTGAGATGAAATAATGTGGATGTAAGAAGGGTAACTTTTAAAAAAAAATTCCTTATTGTGTAGAAATGTGGATGATTGGTGGATGGGGATGTAAGGCAGGAAGAAGTTAGACAGAGACCACTGTAATACTGATCTAGATTCATAATCATGAGTAGCAGTTGAGTTTTTGTCTCATTCAGATGAAATGTTTTTCAATGCTTACAACAAACAAACTGAACTCACATTAGATTAAGCAGTCTTTATTTCCATGTAATAGTATGAAGATGAAATTTTCTCATTTTATCTGCCAACAGATTGCGGTGCTGAGAAAAACACGACATGAAAACCTGGTCTTGTTTATGGGAGCCTGCATGACTCCACCCCGACTGGCCATTGTCACCAGGTAGATGAGATAAGAAGTAGATAATTTTTGTTAGTCCTTAAACATATCAGTTGACAACCCTGAAGGTCTTGAGAATAACTTGAATGCTTGAAGTTAGAAATAAAAGAAAGATGGCTTAGTTGTTTGGAACATGTCATATAAATGAATGAAAATATATTCTCAAAACAGATCTTACTGACAAACTCACTGTCACAAGCGACTTAAGCCAGCCAAAGACAATCCAAGCCAACACACAACTAGACAGTCAGGCAATCAAACTTGCAATTTGCGAACTTACAATCATATTTCCTAGACACTCTAAGATAAGGGAACAATAAGCCCCATCATTCTGTGTAAAATGTAGCGCGAAGAGAACTTAAAGAAATGTTCTTCAGTCGACTGCCCCTAGAAACAGAGGAAAAAACGAGGTAGTGTCAACCCAAACATGCACATTGACAGTTATATTTATTCTAAGTGCGTTTGTCAATGAAGAAGAAGAAGGACCAGGAAGATGGGATTTTTTATTTGGAGTCTTACACAGTGGCAAATTATAAAGATCTGTGAAAAGTATGGATATTTTGAATTTTTTTCTCCAGGCTGTCAGCTAGGAGAGGATTTTTTTGCGTTGTATTTTTTAAATATCATGCTTGTGCAGTTGTATGTTGTGAACCTCATTTATAGTTGTCTGCTGTAAAGCAATGATTTTCCTTTTTCCATCTATTTACCTGAATCTATGCTTCTAATTACATGGTGGGCAAGATTTCAATGTCTATTTCTATGAGAGGTAGGTGATGAGCTTCGAGGCCCCATATGCAAGTTGTGAATGTTATGAAAACAATTGGCTATTGGCAGTAGTAGAGTAGCAGGCTGAATAGGCCCTGACAAGGCAAACTTTGTCTTTACCAGTCTTTCCCTCCTTTTGCTTCCCCAGCCTCCCTGATCCATGCCTCTGGCACCATGCCCTGCAGGCACTCCACTAGTGACAGGTCATGTCGGGGGTCACTGAAGAGTTTCAGCCATTCATAGGGAAGGTCTGCAAGACTTAAACGCTGGCATTATAACCAGCATAGTTGGAGAGGGGCTAGGCTCCACCAAACATTATCAAGCCCATTGGGGAGACATGAATGAAAATCTGATCCTTCCTTTTATCTCTTCCCTTACAGCTGTCACAGTCCAAAACTCAGTCGCTCCAGGAAAGCCACGTGAACTAAAAACTCGTCAGAAACCATTTTTCAGAATCTGTTAAATGGTGAGCTGTGGTGACAACAACAAAACGGGCATATGCTGAAAGAAAAAGAAAGTCTTTTTGAAAACGTGACATATAAGTGATCATTTTTGTCTTCAACCCTTTTTGGTAAAGGACTTGCATTATTTCTATCTCTTTTATTTGCTCCTTCACAGTTTTTGTAAAGGCCAGACTTTGTACACAATGATCCACAGCAACAAAAATACCTTTAAGATCAACAAGGCCATCATCATTGCCTCTCAAATTGCTCAGGTATGTTAGCATGGGGATTTTTTTGTGGAAATACTCAATGTACAGCCAAACACTGTTACTATGTGTATGTGGATATATATTTTAACCGCCAACAACAACAGAGTTAGTTACAGAAAAAAAGACAGGATCAGAGTAAAAGTGATTTCCATTCGGAAAAAGATATGTTATTTCAAATGGTTAGAAGGAAAGTTATTTACATGGTGGGTTGAGAAAAGTTATATCCAATCAGAGGATAAAAAACCATTATCAATCAAAAAGTGAAAGTTATTTTCAATATTTAAAAAAAACTAGATGGTAAACTCACTTACAATCAATGTTAGCAATTCTGTGTATCAATTCCTTCGCACACTTTTCATTTCATGTTGCAAAATCATATCATTTTTTTCTTCCAGGGAATGAGTTACCTTCATGCCAGGGCTATTATTCACAAAGACCTGAGGACCAAGAACATCTTTGTGGATAGCGGCAAGGTGGTCATTACTGACTTTGGTCTTTTCCATGTCACCAAAATCTGCCGAGGAACAAAGTAAGTGAACCTTTTAAAAAATGTTGATCACTGCATGAGAGGAATCCAGTCAAGTTTTTTTTTTTTAAAGTTTCAGACCTCATTGCCTCTCACCTTCAGTATGTAGACCATGAACAGATAACTCCCCACCTACATTTCTTCTTTGCCTTTTTTTTTTTTAGGTTTTTTATTTTAACCTATTCCTGCCCCTGTCACTTCTTTCAATATCTTTTTCGTTCTTCTGAACTGTCGCATATAGTCATCCTCCTTGCATATCAGTGCTTTCTTTGTCATGCTGTTTCAAAAATAAGGAAAGTCTTCAAAGATTTCTTGTTCTTTTTAGTATTGCAGTTCCAGGGAAGAGGGGTTGGGTCAAGGAACTCACATCTTTTGCATATTGCCATTGTCCTTCGCATATGTCTTGAGATAAAGTACTCCCTCGCTTAACTCATTTGACTGATGTGAATGAATAAGACTATGCTCTCCTTGTATTAAAAATATATTAACACCACACTGTCTTGTTCCGAGTGTCTGTGTTTCTGTCGGTCAGTGGTGGACAGTGCTATTGGTACTTGCCATGAGCATCAATAAAAGTGTCATATTTTGCTGTCTTTACTTTTCTTTCCACATACTGATGGCCACTTTTCTGTGGCACTATCCACTTTTCCCACATATTTAATCTCTGTACTTGGTCTCTGTCCAACATAACCACTGTCGGACATTTTCGTAACGAAGCACCCAATTACCTTGCTCATAAGTGACCACATTTCTCAGGCTTGCTAGAAACATTTTCCCTAGTAAAATATTGAAAGTAAAATGTCATTGATATTTGTATTGACGGTGTACCAACGCTTAAGGCGTTTTACAAAGAGTTTATTGTTCTGATTGAATGCAGTATCGAACATCTGGAACAAGAGACTTGCAGATTTTTGGGTATGAATGCATTTTTACGGACAAGGACATTGTTATCCTAATGGCCAGGTACTCATTCACACCTGCTGAGTCAAGTAAGGTAAGCCAAGCAATGTGCCTTACCAAAGAACAAAATACCAGTGACTTGTGGTTATGATCCAAACCTCACCAGCAAGATATGATTCCTTGTGGTCAGCCATCTTTTGCAGACCATGATTAACGTTGCTTCACCTTCAACTCATGCCAAGTTGTGATAACAACTTGCCCCTCCACGCTACCATGAATCAACAATTTATTATGACTCTGATCAACTTCTATTGTCCACACAAGGAGACGTTTTAACTTCACCCATGAATGACCCGCTTTGAGATTTACTTATGTGAGTGATCATTCTATGTATTGTGTATAAAAATGCAATAAGTGACCACACCTCGGCCCCTCTACAAAGTGACCACCTGTTTAAAATGGTCACCTTTTTTCTTTGACTGTTGGTGACAGGTTTGACTGAATATTAGACAGGTTTGACTGCATAAATCTTTAATCCACATCTTTGGGTTTGAATTTGTGTTATTTTTTTAAAAATCTTGTTTTGTTTTTGTTTCACGTTTTTGTTGTTTTTGTTAAATCATTTTGAATGTTTTGTCTTTTTTGCTGCTGTTTTGACTGTATCTGTCGTGTCAGCTGGTAAAGTCAGTGCATTGATGTGCCTGTTATTTTGTAGGAGTGACAACTGGCTTAGCGTACCCAAAGGTTGGCTGTGTTACTTGGCTCCAGAGATCATTCGTTCTCTCCAAGCCATACATGTACAGTTGGATCTTCCTTTCACCAAAATGTCGGACCTCTATGCCTTTGGGTAAGTTATGAGGAAATCCTCATCCTTTAACTCAATACTAAAATCTGTTTTTTTTTGTTTAGAAAAGAAGAAAGAAGAAGAAAAATGTTTTTTTTTTTTGTTTTTTTTTTCAAAATTCGTGTTAAACAGATTGCCAGACCACTTTGATTTAAAGAAGTTTCTTGAGACAAGAAGAAGTGAAAAAAGATTGAAGAAGAAGTGAAGAAAGATAAAATGTTGAGGATACAGCACATAATTTGTCAGAGGGAATTACTTAACAAAGGAAATTCAATCTTAATTGTTTCCTGACAACTCATTTCCTCAGACAAAGAAGCATAGGATTCATGTCATTAATTTTAATTATGTGGAACTGACTCATAAGTAGTCGTTTTGAGCCATCAGCTTATAAGGCCGGAGCTTATCCCAGTTTCTATTGTTTGAAGCGGCGTCTGTAAAAATCATACAGTAGTTAGCCCTTTGAGGAATCAGGTTATAGCGCAAATTATTAAGTTGCTAATCCCTAGTCCCTGCAACTCATTGACAAAGCTTAGATTTTGAGTACAAGATAGGTTAAAACAAAACTGTATTTATCTATTTATTTAAATAGATAACTTCCTTCCATCCCTAAACAATACCATCATGATTGAAATCTTTGTGGATGTATTGAGGATCATAGGGTGGAGGGGAGGGAGTAGTCCTTTCGAGCCATCAGCACATAGGGCTGGAGCCTATCTAATTTTTATGACATGAAGTGGACAACTGCAGACTTTGTCCATAACTCTCTGAACATGATGCTTGTCTGTAACAGAGTACTTTTCCAGCTGAAATTGTACCTATTTTTCACCTGGGTCGAGTGAAGCAATAGGGTAAAATTTTCTTCCTTTATGATAAAACTGCATTTGTCTGTAGTGAGAATCAAACCTGCTACTTATCGGTCTACAGGCCAACACTCTACCACTGAGCTACAGCATTTCTGAAAGAAAAAAGCATCTGTCATATACATTTAAATCATGTCACAAAATGAAACAGTTTCATCGGTCTAAATTCTCCTGTTAAAATGGTTGAACAGCATTCCTATGTGTTATATTGGGGCCAAATATTTACAGTCTGGAAATTTTGTAATGAAACATCTGTATTACATTGTCTGCCAAATGTTTTTGTCTATCTCCAGGTTGACTGTGGGTTTTCTAGGAGAGTGCCAAATAGTCTTAGTCATTGTTAGGGTTAAGGATTCATTCATTTTGATTTCTGCCATTTCTCTTCCTTCTCACATCTTAGGACTGTTTGGTATGAACTTCTATGCAATGACTGGCCATTTCATGGAGAACCGTGTGAGACTGTTATCTGGCAAGTTGGACGAGGGATCAAACAGTCTCTTAGCAATGTTTCTGCCCCACGGGAAGTCAAGGTATGATTTTACAGTGGAGTCGACACGAGATAAAAAGATAAAATTTCATTTAAGAGAAACCATTTGTTAGGTTCCAGTTTTCCCCATTTATACTTCTACCAATCAAACTCCTGTTAAAATAAACACCAATCACGGTCTGCCCGCTTAAAGAAACTTTTCTTAGTCATCAGGGCCTTCTTTCACATGCACAATCACCCAGATAGTTAGTGTGTAGGTCGGTTTTGCATGCCTGTAAGGCCGTTTCTTTCTGGGATTCTCCCTCATCACCCATCCCTTGTCCTGTCTACTCTTCCTTTGTGGGAAGCAAAGGTCAAGAAGCCTCACTAGATTAGATCTAGATCTAGGTCACAAGACTTCTACCCACCCCTCATGTTGAATGTAATGGTTGTTTCCCTTGGAAATGGTTAAGATAAACCTTGCTTAAGATCAACTCTTTAATTGGTACGAAAACAGTTTATCTTGAGCAGACTCCATTGTATCTCCTTTGTACCAACAAATAAGCTGAAATGCATAACAAGAAAAGATGACTGAGTTGTAATTGTCCATTCTGTGAAGGTCTCTATGAACATAAGAAAATAAAAGAATTTTTCTGAATTCTTTCATATTAAAGTCAGTTTATACTCTTTCGTAGGAAATTCTCATGTCCTGCTGGGCTTTCCGTGCTCTTGACCGGCCAGACTTTGCCCAGATTGCCAAGGCTTTGGACCGCATACCCCGCAATCGTTTGGTGCGAAGCCCTTCTCACCCTTGTCAACTGAGCCGCAGTTCTGAGACCATTTCATTGTCATGACAGAAAGATGCAAGAAGCAGCCAGTTCTTTCTGCTATAACATTTCAAGCCACGCCACTGTGGATCCAGAAGATGATACAACTGATTTGATGATTTCAGGATTTTTTTCTCCTGCTTTTGCTTTGGGTTTTCACAGTGTTGATGCTATCAAGTTTATTGTTAGAAAACATAAAATTGTTACTATGAAGTATGAGTTCATATCAATGTGAATAGATAACAGTGTTTAGGGGTTACTCAGTCCATAAAAGGTCGCAGGTCAATATTTTTATTAAATGATGAAAATTATGAAAATAACAATACTTGATATCGTAAGCAGGCTCAAAGCCCTTTACAGTGTTGAGATTGTCTGTCTTATGAATAGTCATTACCATATGAAACCTAATATAATATGCTACAATGATATTGATATCTTTTATTTTTTTGTCACATGTAATCCAAGTCTTCCAGATCTTGTAACTTAAAACTTCAGATTTAGTGCATTTTTGTATCCAGAAGGAGAAGATATGTTTTAAGATTAGTCTAGAGGTTTTATGGAATCATTTTCTTGTAAAGATTAAGGGAGGGGATTCCAACATTTTTGGGGTGCCAAAAAAAAAAAAAAGTCCACGAATTTTCCTGGATAATACATTTTTCACAAGCACTGTCGAATTTGGAGAAGAACAGAGACATCGGATGGGAAATATTTCTGAATCAACTTTAAGATAAACCATAGTCCTTGACCATTCAAACATTTGGAAACAAGTGTGCAAACTCTTAAAATAAACCTTTTCCTGATAGGCATCCGTCTATAGATAGAGTGTAGGTGAACGGAATTTCATCTTTCTTACAACTTACCTGGTTGCCTCATTCTTGGAGTTTTTGAAGTTGTTCTTTTAACATGTGTACAAACAGAAAGTTGTCGATTTTCAACCAGATTAAGGAATTAATGAGCACGGCAGTTGTGTTCTTATCTAGCATATGCTGTTTATTTTAATTTCTGGATAGGCCTACATGGCTTGTTTTTTTTAATTATGGTTCACATGATGGATCACGACAAGGGTTAAGTCAATCAAAACGCCTACATTTCCTACATGAATTAAATATATGACATCATTGATATTGACTCTAAGATTCTTTTATTGGTTGAGCAACCCCTAAAAGTTACATTCATAATGATCTACGTTAAGGGTCAGTTGGGTGTAATTTAATGCTCTAAGATTTTGTGTTCTTGCACCATCAGGCACAGTGTCAATTCTGTAAGGTGTAAGGTAGGTCAATGCTGTCACTTTTTTGGATGAATGTAGTGTTAATGGTATCTTGGAAAATGTCAGTACTACTATGTATTTTGTTACTGCTATCTTATTTAGTTTTAATTTTATCAGTAGTAGTATTAGTGTGATCTTGAACAGTGTCAATGCTAAGAAGCATAGTGTAAATCCTCTCATATGTACTTTTTAATACCAACGGGCATGTCAATGCCATCAGATATGGTGTTCGTGCCGCCAGATGTATTTCTAACCGTTATTTAACTGATTCACTGCGCACAAAAGTTTGGTGCTAAAATAGTGAGACAAAGTAAAATCATGGCCACTGTAACAACCATACCTCCACCTCTTCACAGTCACTTCACAATTATTAGGCTTATACCCATGAATTTAGGTATCAATAGAAAGCTTATAACTTATAGATTATGAATATTTAAATTTTGTGTATTATTTCATGAGATTTTTGGGAATTGTAGGTTGAAATTGATATAAATGAAAAAAAAACAACTTTTTTCTTACAATAAATTTCAACTTTACCACAGGCCTAGGATTTGTGGATACAAAAATATACAGATAAATTCAAAAGTGAATGAAAGCACATTTATATCTGATTATTTTGGTTTGTAACAAAGCTATTTTTAAAGAAATTAGTGGTCTGCTAACAAATTTTCATTACCTTAATGTTGTGTCCTTAACTCAGCCTCAAAAGGCAATGGTACTAATATTTACATTTACTGCAATTTGCAATCATAGGATTGGATTTCAAAAACATAAAAATGCAATAATCCTCCTGAGGCTGTTTCATGATATGCCTATAAGATTGGGATCTACATGTAGATTTAGTATTATCATCTGCAATACCCTAAGGAAGGGATGGCATTCTCTCTGTCACTGGAAGCAGATCTGGATCTAGATGTGGATCTACTCCGTCTTACAGTAAGATGAGCTCTAAAATTATCTGATAAGTCACTGTCTCTTCTAGAATAATCGGGAAGCCTTTTGTGCCATAATGTGGCAAGTGGAGAGAGATTTTGAACTGAGGTTCATCCACCATGGTGAAATTTTGTTCATTTACAACAGAACCAATACAAACACAAAAACTGGAAGAAACGTAGGAAAACAAGGTTGAATTTTAAACTGCCGCCAATTGTATTTCGTTTCATGTATTTCACAAGTCACCCTTGTACAAATACCCTATGAATCAATTTTCAATCATTTGGTTGCCGTGCGGATATAGCAGCAAACCGTCTTTTGAGCAGAGATGGTCGCACCGATTTATCGGCTGACTGTAGTGAATCAGTTAATGTTAATGCTATCATTAAGGTAAATTGATGGGTGCGAGCAAGAACACATAGATTGCTTCACAATTGAAAAGACAAGTGCTTGTAGACATATGCATTCAATTATTTACACTTTGCCCTTTGGTCATCACAAAGAATGCTTGCGCTGATTTGCTTGAAAAATCAAGCCTCACTTGTAAAGCTTAAATTATTGATACCGAATTCTTTAATTACGCTTGAAGAGAGCATGTGGGTGACAGACAGCATGTGGACACTTCCATTATCCGCATTAATACTAATCACGTTCACGTCAAAATGCAAAATATTACTCAAACAACAAAATGATTGCATTTTCTAAATCAGTGTATCCAGAATTTATAAAATCCAAACACAAACAAATCATTTTAAAATCTTTTAAAAGATGGGGATTACTCACCATTCTTTTTTTTCTGGGCTTGACAAGTGGATTGAATTGAATTACAAGCACTTGCATTTTCAAATGTTGTAGTTGAAGCATTTTTTGGTGTCCTCAGCTGAAGGAAAGGTGGTGGTATGAGTTATGGGATTTAGGACAGATCTTTGCACATTGAGACTTGCACAAAACAATATCAACCTGATGGTTAAGCTCTATAACAATTACAGAGTGTCTAATGTCATGGAAGTAATAGGTCTGTCAACAGAGAGCCCCAAGGACTCCCAAGAGAAAATCTTTTTGGAGGCCTTTCCAATCTGCTGCTGATAGCTCCCTTTTTTACCTCACTGCCTGCAGGCGGTCATCTAAATGCCCTTTTAGATGCAGTTGATTGGCTTTTTTTCAGACAAATTCTGTACATTTTATTTAATATCTTGCTTTTACAGTTGCAATGATATTAGGTCTGATTATTCTTTATTTCTTGTTGTGTATGGCCAGGGAATTTTTTCGTGCAAGCACTCATCTAAAAAAAAAAAAAAATAGAAGAAACTCTTTATTTCTCTGTGTTTCCTTGGCCTTTTGCCTGAGAAGATTGAAATCAGTAGCATCTTAATTTACTGAAAGTAAAGGCTATCGACTATTGTTAGTAAGGTTTTATTGCTGTCTGATGGAGGGTAAGAACAAATCATCAAGTCTGGATCTTTTTTTTTGTCTGTGTGTGTCTTACAGTTTAAGAACAATGTTTGTCATTGACAGAAGAAAAGTAAACTAACTCTGCAGATGCATTTTCATGTCCTTGATAGGCATGAGGTCAAATCTTGCCTTCAGTCTCCTTTCATCCCAAACCTTGTTTTGCAAGTATGTGTGTGTGCATTTCTTGCTGCTCTGATTTTTCATCTGATTGATGTTGCTGGGTTTCGTTTTCTTTTTCTTTCTTTTTTCTTTTTTGTTATGAATCCTGATCAACATACACGAATTTTAAGAATTTAATTTTTCTTGGGGTTTTTGTGGGTTTTTTTTAAATTTTATTTTGGGTTTTGGTCTCTTTGTTTTTACTGTTTCAATTTTTGTAAAAAAAAAACAAAAACAAAACTCAAACAGAAAGTGTCCACAGTCTTTCCTTTGTTATCAATTATTTTTAGTTATTGTTGTTGTTGTGTTACTTTTTACATTCTAAAATCATCAGCTATTTGCCTCTGATGCCACTGCTGTCTTTTTAAGTTCTGACAAATTTTGTTGGGTTTTTTTTTTGCAGGTTTTTTTGTGTGAAAAGTTTTTAACTCTTGATGTTTGCCACCTATACACAGCATTGAAATTAAGAATCTGCTTTGACATATTATTTATATACATAT
>JAOXJN010288780.1:0-12659 GCA_025762795.1 Goniobranchus coi
CATTTTGGTGCGGTGAGTGGGGTGAAGACATTTCATGTCCGATTTGATTTTCTCGTAGTAGAGATCTAAATTCATGTGAGGTGAACTCTCCCCTCTGGTCAGATCTAACACATTTTACACTGCCGTAAAGTCTTATGTCTGCCAAGAATGCTTTAAATGCCTCAATTGCATCACTTTTCTGCTTAATAAAATATGTCATGCATAGGGTAGAAAAATCATCAACAATACATAATGAATACTTATGTCCATCACCATCAAAAGAAATTGGTTCTACCGGTCCAGCAAGATCAATGTGAACAAGTTCTAAAATTGCATTCGCTCTAGTGTCAGGGCGCCTGTTTGTTTTGTTTGTCATTTTTCCAAGAATACAAACTTCACAGTTCAGTCCCTTGGTTGGATCGGAAATTTCCATTCCTTCGACTGCGTTCTGAAGAGCTTTAAGGTCGCGCTTGTTGCAATGACCAAGCGCCTGGTGCCACTGTTCTAATGAACGCAGACTTTTCCCTTCGTCGGGCGCGCTTTTAATCTTAAACACACTGTATGGTAAATGGTAAGTAGAACAAAGGTCCTCGTTTCTTAATCGGAAATTCTGTTCCCTTTGAATTTAAAGAAGCTGAGTGCTGAGAAAACTTAACGGTAGACCCCCTCTCAGTCGCAGCTTTCACAGAAAATAAACACTGATCGAAGGAGGGCACAAAAAGGACATCTTTAAGTGAAACGGTGTGTCGCATTCCAGAGGAATCCCGTAAGCCGACTTTGACCGTGCCTTTACCTTTTACGATACCCATTGGACGAGTGCCATCGGCCAACTCAATGACGTGATTGGCCGGGTTAAAATCACTGTCGAAGCTCGTGAATTTATTTTTGTCGTTGACGATATGAACGGTCGCTCCACTGTCAACGAGAAAAGCTTGGGCCGTTAGATTCGACGGATCCTGGTCGATGGTAAACACGAAGTCGTTCAATGAATCGCTCTGAGCGATGTGTGCGTTTGCTAGGTCGTTGTGACAGGAAACGCTGTCCGATGATGGGCATTGAACAAAATTACGCTCACTATCAGCTGTTACGGACTTTGCCGATTTGGCATTTTTCAGTCGTCGACAGTTTCTCGTGTCATGTGACGTTGATTTGCATACAGAGCAATATTTGGAGCTCTGTGATTTGCGGTCGTGTTGCTTTTTTTTCCAACAGAAGGCGGTGTCGTGTGACGTCATTTTGCAGGATTCACACCATCGGCGAGGTGTTTTGTTGTGATGACTGGAACAATGAGATGCGCTCATGACGGACGCTGACGTCGTTTGAGCTCTTTCTTTGGTATCCTCGTAGTTTCAAGCGCAACTTTAAATTCTGAAAATGTCAAGTCCTTTTGTGTAATGACAGCTGACTCATTCTCAAAAAGGTGGCATTGATTTTGTTGCACAGTAGTCATTTTTTCAATTTAATGATATAAAATTTTCAGTGCTACAGTTGTTTTACCTTACCCATGAGGATTTAGATCTTATAGGACTGGAGATAATTTTCGATCCTTATTGCGGAATATCATGGTTAAAACTCAAATGGTCCTGTCAGCGCGGACGTCGATGACACAAATAATTGTTTCTAAATAAAATTCTATCCAAATAATATAAGTGTTCCGCATCCCCCAAATAACCTCAAGGGTTATAAAAATGGTTTGTCATGCTAGAAACCATTCAATGTGCTTTTAGGATACTTTAAGCCGTCTTTCATTTTGTCATCATTACGTCCGCGCACAACGACAATTTTCTTGTTTTTTCCAAGACTACATGTGACAACTAAATTTAACGAAATGATACATTTAAGACTACTGAAAAGACAGGCAATAAGATTAAAAGTTGCTTTACAGAATATCTTACACCTTTAGTTTGGAAATGATAAAGATTGTGCACGGACGTAATGATGACACAAAGTGACCCTGTGCTAAACTCCTCTACATAAGAGATCAATAAACCAGTTGAAGTGTTATGATGATTGGCCACCATCAAATAAATATCTTTTTAATAATATATATGTTATGTAGTGTGTATATTATGAATTTATTGTCCTCTTTAATCTGCTCATCTCAATGTATTTTAATGTATGACATTATAATGCATCTCTCAAAAATGTGTATGGATGCTACAAATTACAATGTGAATAGCAGCAGGAATGAGCCCTTAAATTATAGCATGTTGTCCTTTGTGGAGGCCTACATGTAGGGAGCCTATTATTTCTAATGTGTTAAAGTATGCCCTTATGAACAAAACTCGTGTTGATATGTCATGAAATGTTGAAAAAGAGACAATTTAATCTAGAAAGGAATCTCAAACTTCAATCGGCATCCACATGAGCACATAATTTTAACAGCAATACACAGTTTACAAGACGAAAGAATTTGTTCACAAGCTGACATGTCATAGAAAGGAAAAAGAGTAAAGAATGCTTTGTCGTAGACAAAGACATCTAGTTTTAGACTGGCATAAAACTACATCACATGAAACACTGCAAGTCTAATGTGAAATTAACTAACTATCCAAACTTCAGATTGGACTTATTGGACAAATAAATGGAAAGCAATAAGTGCATTTTATTTATTTTTTTGGATTATAAACAACACTGGTAAAAAATGAATAATATTTTATATAAATCAAAATTTACTGAGTGAAAAAGAAATTGAAGTATAATGATAAAAGCAAAGAACATGAGATGGGTAAAGTGTAAAAAAAAGCGTATATTAAATTAATGTTATATTTCAGTCCTCATTCAATAAACATAAAAATGGTCATAAAAAATGTTTCAAATCAATAACTGACTTATTAATCTAAAATCATAACAGTAATAAAAACAGAAAATCGTAAATTCAAGGCAAAAAAAATTCTGTCCTTGCCAGTATTGCCACTCTTGTGGTCTATGATAGTATATGGCAAACAAATGGGAATGATAAGGTAAGAAAGTGATGATGAGAAGTAAATGAAATTGAAGAAATAATATTATGCCGGTAGAAAACAGCACATGCAGCAATGATATTCAAAGGCACAATTGATTATCCTTTGACAACAGTACAAAAATACACTAAAAAGGACAATCATTAAATTTACCACACCATCAACTGGGATTGGAAAACAACTTCGGATGAAATGAGAATACTGCAAAAGAGATGTTTAAGAAACACTTGAAATTCAGTCTTCCACAGAGACCTCAGTAGGGACGTTCATTGCCATGAGGGGGACTACATGGTTTGCAGTCCAATATTCCAAAGGCATTTCCTCTGAATGCTGCTGTGTAGAAGACCATAAAAGAGCAAGAACATGTGACGATACTCTTTGCTTGCTGCAAAGTGTTCTATTAAAAATTTGCCTGTAATATGCTGGTCCCAGTGATGGATAAATAGACAAAATATCTGCCCCAAGACAATTGGCTGCTGCCATTATTTGCCATAACCCCATATATGTTGCATTCTGAGAGACCAACATGACTTCCCTTTGAAAAGTTTCATGGAGACTGCCTGAACTGCAATCTGACAACTCACATAAGAATTTCAAATCATTACCATCCAAGCACGTGTAATCTAATGCATTTAACGCCAGTTCATGCACGATTCTGCACCTGATTTCCACATGTCCTTCCTGGTGGCCAAAGCAATGAATACTTAATGCGCGTGGGACACAGTTTCCATCCCCTATGGTGACAATCGGAAACAAGTGCTCCAGACGACCGCAAGCCCCATTGAGAAGGAGATTGCGTGCGATCACATCCACAGTTCCACCTATTTCAAGAACAGTCTTCGGAGAAATATCCGGGAGCTGAAATTTCCTAATATTTTCAGTGTTTTCCCTACACACAGCTACCAAGTCTGCAAAAGTTGAACATGATATGTATCTATCCTGCAGCTGGCGAAAAAATTCCTCTCGCGAGACAGGGACGAAGTCAGGAGGAGATGGCGGAGGTAAGCTGTCATCAGGTCCTTCAAGAAAGCCATTGTTTAGGCTTGATGCAGTGGAAGACAGTTTATGAGTGTCCACCTTTCTCCAGTTCTCCACATAATAAGAATTGCCACAGTTTTGGTAGTCCTTCTTCTTACATGAGTTGCAAAAGCATGATAAGTTGCGTGTCAGCAGTCCAGTTTTTGTTGGCAAGAGGCTGTGTATTGAACGAGTTCCAGGCAGTGTTTTTAATGCAGATGATGGGGTACTGCCAATGTCTTCATCCTTTAAAAGGTAAAATCTCCTTTTCAAATGGCAACAGGTGC
Organism: Goniobranchus coi; assembly: GCA_025762795.1. Classification (NCBI taxonomy): domain Eukaryota; kingdom Metazoa; phylum Mollusca; class Gastropoda; order Nudibranchia; family Chromodorididae; genus Goniobranchus; species Goniobranchus coi. Next base: position 4,247 of record JAOXJN010288780.1, read on the forward strand.
CTGGCTGGTCCTCAATTTTCAATTTTTCCTCACAAAAGTGATGAATGTCAGATGCATTCTGAATGACGCATTGACGTGCCTGTACCGCTCTAGCAGCTGACTGCTTTACCAGGCCTCCTAGACTATCACAAGGGTTTTTCCCATGCCGAGCACCGAAGAAGCACCTCTCCACCTCGATGTTTAAGTTGTCATATGACAGCAGATGAAAGAACGGCACTTTCGATTTATACTGTGCCGCACAACCATCACTGAAAATAACAACTTTGTTCATGTTCATGGATATGAGGCGGTGTAGTATTCTAGTAAGGATGGTATTCACCATGTCAGCACTATGTGAGAGCACATCAGACTGGAATACCCAGTTATCAGTTACTCGCTGGCCACAAGCGCACCCATAGTATAATACACATGGATGCACTGTAACCTGTGAGTAACTGAAATACGCTGACTGAGGCTGATCCTGCTGTCTGCATAGATAGTTCTCTGCAAAATAAGAACAAGGACAGCCCAACCATCAGGGATGTCCTTTATAATTGTTGTAAATTGCTGCGACTGCCATTGGTGGACAAAATCATGCAATGGTAGCTTCTGAAGTTCTGCTTTAAGTTCTGTCATGAGGTCTGACAAAGGACCCTGTTTTTTCACCAAGTCGAGCCTGAACTTGTTGTTTCCTTTCTCCACTCTCTCCCACCGTTGCCAAGATGCATCACTGGTCATGTCGAATTTGTATAATTCTGGTATATGATTATCATCTTGTAGATGAAGTTCGCTTCATTAAGTGAAGATGTAGAACATAGTATTCAATACATAATTTGTTTCAAATTACTTTCTTCAAAGGTCCAAATATGTTACATATTATTTGTGAATTGCATTTGATTTAGTGTGTTTTCTTCCATAGAAAATCAGAAGTTTATAAAGCATTATTTTAATCTTGCTATATTACATTAAAAGTATAAAAGAGGTTTTGTTTGTCTTAGTTGTCAACCCTTTAAATTCTTGTCTTACAACGTGTTTGAGTGTTGTTTTTTTCTTTCAATCAGGATTTGAGGGCTTTTTCTTGTAATCCATATGTTTGGATCTTTATTCTTGTAATCAATGTGTTGAAGTCTTTTTTCTTATATCGTTGTGTTAAAATCTTTATTCTTCCAATCAATGAGTTTTAAGTCTTTTTTCTTTCATATTTGTGATGAAATCTTTATTCTTATAATCAATGTGTTGAAGTCTTTTTTCTTATATCGTTGTGTTGAAATCTTTATTCTTACAATCAATGAGGTTAAGTCTTTTTTCTAACATATTTGTGTTGAAATCTTTATTCTTATAATCAATATGTTGAAGTCTTTTTTCTTATATCATTGTGTTGAAATCTTTATTCTTACAATCAATGAGTTTAAGTCTTTTTTTTTATATCATTGTTTTGAAATCTGTATTCTTACAATCAATGAGTTTAAGTCTTTTTTCTTACATGTTTGTGTTGAAATCTTTATTCTTATAATCAATGTGTTGAAGTCTTATTTCTTAAATATTTGTGTTGAAATCTGTAGTCTTATAATCAATGTGTTGCAATCTTTATACCTATTATAATCAATGTGTTAACATTTTTATTCTTGTAATCAATGTGTTGAAATCTTTATTCTTGTAATCAATGTGTTGAAGTCTTTTTTCTCATATCATTGTGTTTAAAATTGTATTCTTATAATCAATCTGTTGAAACCTTTATTCTCATAAACAATGTCTTGAAATTTTTATTCTTACAATCAACGTGTTGAAGTTATGTTTTCATACAATCTATGTGTTGAAGTTTTGTTTTCATACAATCTATGTGTAGAAGGAAGTTTTGTTTTCATACAATTTATGTATAGAAGTTATGTTTTGTTTTCATACAATCTATGTATAGAAGTTATGTTTTCATACAATCTATGTGTTGAAGTTTTGTTTTTATACAATCAATGTGTTGAAGTCTTATTTTTCTTACGATCCACGTATTGAAGTTTTGTCTTCTTATAATCAATATGTTGAAGTCTTGTTTTCTTACAATCCACGTACTGAAGTCTTGTATTCTTATAATCAATGTGTTGAAGTCTTGTTTTTTCTTACAATCCACGTACTGAAGACTTGTCTTCTTATAATAATCAATGTGTTGAAGTCGTATTTTCATACAATGAATGTGTCAAAGTCTTGTTTTCTTTCAGTCAGTGTGCTGAAGTCTTGTTTTTTTTTTTACAGTTAATTTGTTGAAGTTTTCTTTTCTTACAGTCAATTTGTTGAAGTGTTGTTTTCTTACAGTTAATCTTTTGAAGTTTTGTTTTCTTACTGTCAATCTTTTGAAGTCTTGTTTTCTTACAGTCAATCTTTTTAAGTTTTGTTTTCTTACAGTTAATCTTTTGAAGTTTTGTTTTCTTACAGTTAATCTTTTGAAGTCTTGTTTTCTTACAGTCAATCTTTTGAAGTTTTGTTTTCTTACCGTCAATCTTTTGAAGTCTTGTTTTCTTACAGTCAATGTGTATAAATTGTAAAAGTGCGAGTGACTTAAACCTCTTTCAGTGAGATCTTCATTTGCTCCGTTCAGGAGAGAATTGCAAAATAGCCAATTCTCATAAGAACAAAGTGCACAGCAAGCTTTGTGGCCGCATCATTGATGCTAAATCTCCTTACATTACTGATTTTCTTGATGTTAAGATAAATTGATTTACGTAAATATGTAACATGGATGTTTATTTTCAATTCATCTTCTAAAAAATTCCTAACTAATTGTTAACGCTTTTTAATGATGTTATGTAAGGGGGGCCAAGCAACAAAGAAGAATTAATGGCTTTATTTGATCAAACCTTATCGAGTGTTGACTTATGACCAGAAATCAAACATTCAGTTTTAGATTCATAGAGCTTTAGGCGATTTCCATTCATCCATGGTTTCATTTCCCTCACACAAATCTCAATTTCGAACGTTTTATCGTCAAATGAATTTCTATTACTTTCACAGCTAAAATAGATTTGGATATCATCCGAGTGTGCATGATAATTTATAACGTTTTTCTTTAAAATTGTAAATATTGGCTGTGTTTAAAGATGTACAAAATCAGCCCAAGACATAAACCATATGGAACCCCATATTTCTTAATAGACTGTTGCGAGTAGATAGTTCCCTTATGCTACTCTAAGGGTTCTGTTTGAGATGTATGACTTCATCCATGTCAATACTAGACCTGCCATGCCATATATATGTCATTTCAAGTTGCTGCAATAAGACGTCATGATTGACACAATAAATGCAGCGCTTGCAACTAAAAGTGTTAATATGGTTATGTTCTTTTGGTCTGCTCTTTGTAATAGGTCATTGAAACGTTTTAAAGTGACCGTTTCCGTTGAATGATGTTCAAGGCAGACAGACTGATACTCTTCTAGCGGGTCATTTTTTAAGGTGTTGAAACACTTGGTCTAATACTACTTTCTCCAGGATTTTACTTTAAAATGACAAGTCAAAACTGGCCTATAATTTGTGAGTTCGTTTATGTCTAGAGTACATTTTTTTTATCAGATGTCTTATATATAGATTGCTTAAAATTTGATAGGACAATACCAGACAGGAGGGAAGCATTGATAACGTTGGTTATTGGTTCTATCAATTCTTCTTGACATGACTTTAAAATGTGGGTAGGAAATGCATCAAGCTCACAGCTTTTGGTTGGGGATTGTTTAATCAGTTTCAATATCTCAGATTGGGTAACTGGGCGAAAATGAGTCATGTGACAATTTCCTTTTAAGGGAGGAAAACACGAATGCAACGATATGTGTTTAAGAGCATTTTGTATGTGTTCAATTTTTGAAAGAAAACTGACTACAAAGTCATTTGAAATTTTGAAATTTTTGCGCCAATAGTTTGGTAGCTGTGAACTAAATGGCTTACATTAAATGATATCCAAGATCCTATGGAAGTCTTTGACGTTAGTATTCTGTAACTTGTCATTGAAATACTTCTGCTTAGCTTCTGTTATCACGGCATTTAACAGGTTTGTTGCCTCAATGAATTTATTCCTGTCCCCTACTTGACCTGTCTTTCACCAATGTCTTTTTTTTCTTTCGTTTCAGTCTTCTTGCTCTCATTATGTTGTCATTGAACCACGGAATAAATCTTTCCGTGACCTTTTGTTCAATAAGAGGTGTACCGGTATGTATGTCTAAGATGCTTCATAATTTGTCGTCCAAGTCATCAGTTTCTATTTTGGGATTTTTCTTAAGAAGTTCAGAAATGTCACATTTTTTAACTTAATCATGTTTATCGTTTTATAGTTTCTTGAGAGCTCAGTCACTTTCTTTGGTTGAGTTTTGAAGAAATCTGTCAGCAAGCTTATGACATTATGGTGTGAAAATAAGCATTCTGTTACAGTCAAGTTTGCTATTTTTGAGTATTGTGAGAAGATAACAAGATCTATAGTGTCCTTTGGCACATTGATTGTCGGACTTTGCACATGTTGTGTCAAATTCTAACTATTTAAAACATGTAGGAATTTTTTCACATCAAGCTTTTCAGGCTTATTACACAAGATGTTAAAAGCGCCTAAAAATACAATTGGGGAAGATACTTGTTAAGTGTCTAATACAAAACGATTGGATTCATTCTTGAAATAGCTGAAGGGATTTTTCAAACTGTTGGGAGGCCCGTAAACAGAGATGTGAGTAACTTGCTTACAAACTATGTGTTGAAGTCTTGATTTCTTACAATCTTTGTGTTGAAGTCTTGTTTTCTTACTATCTATGACTTGAAGTCTTGTTTTCTTACAATCTATGTGTTGAAGTCTTGTTTTCTTACTATCTATGTGTTGAAGTCGTAGTGTTTTCATGCAATCTATGTGTTGAGGTCTTGTTCTCTTACAATCTATGAGTTGAAGTCTTGTTTTCTTACAATCTATGAGTTGAAGTCTTGTTTTCTTACAATCTATGAGTTGAAGTCTTGTTTTCATACAATCTATGAGTTGAAGTCTTCTTTTCTTACAATCTATGAGTTTAAGTCTTCTTTTCTTACAATCTATGATTTGAAGTCTTGTTTTCTTACAATCTATGACTTGAAGTCTTGTTTTCTTACAATCAATTTTTAAAGTCTTGTTTTCTTTCTATCTATGTGTTCAAGTCTTGTTTTCTTACTATCCATGAGTTCACCTTTTGCTTTCTTACAATCTACGTGTTCAAGTCTTATTTCTTACTATCTATGTGGTCAAGTCCTGTTTTTTTTTTTTTACTTTATATGTGTTGGAGTCTTGTTTTCTTACTGTCTATGTCTTGAAGTCTTGCTTTCTTACTATCCATGTCTTCACTCATTTTTCTTACAATCTAGTTGTTGAAGTCGCTTTTCCTTACTATCTATTAGTGGAAGTCTTGTTTTAGTACAATCTATGTTTTGAAGTATTGCCTTCTTACTATCTATGTGTTGAACTCTTGTTTTCTTACTATCTATGTGTGGACGTCTTGTTTTCTTACAATCTACGCATTAAAGTCTTGTGTTCTTACAATCTACGCGTTGAAGTCTTGTTTTCTTACCATCTGTATGTTGAAGTCTTGTTTTCTTACCATCTGTGTGTTGAAGTCTTGTTTTCTTTCCATCCATGTGTTGAAGTCTTGCCCTCTTTCTGTCTATGTGTTGAAGTCTTGTTTTCTTACTATCTATGTGTTCATGTCTTGTTTTCTGAATATGTGTTGAAATCTTGTTTTCTTACTATGTGTTGAAGTCTTGTTTTCTTACTATCTATGTGGTGAAGTCTTGTTTTCTGACTATATGTTGAAGTCTTGTTTTCTTACTATCTATGTGTTGAAGTCTTGTTTTCTTATTATCTATGTGTTGAAGTCTTGTTTTCTAACTATGTGTTGAAGTCTTGTTTTCTTACTATCTATGTGTTAAAGTCTTGTTCTCTTACCATATATGTGTTGAAGTTGAAGTCTTTTTTTCTTACCATCTATGTGTTGAAGTCTTGTTTTCTTACTATCTGTGTGTTGAAGTCTAGTTTTCTTACTTTCTATGTGTTGAAGTCTTGTTTTCTTGTTATCTTTGTGTTGAAGTCTTGTTTTCTTACTATCTATGCGTTGAAGTCTTGCTTCCTTACTATCTATGTGTTGAAGTCTTGTTTTCTGACTATGTGTTGAAGTCTTGTTTTCTTACTATCTATGTGTTGAAGTCTTGTTTTCTTATAATCTATGTGTTGAAGTCTTGCTTTCTTACAATATATGTGTTGAAGTCTTTTTTTCTTACTATCCAAGTGTTGAAGTCTTGCCTTCTTATATCTATGCGTTGATGTCTTGCTTTCATACTATCTATGTGTTGAAATCTTGTGTTCTTAATAAATTCTTTCAATATATTAATCGTGGTCTCTTTTTCTTACAATCTATGTGGTGAGGTCTTGTTTTCTTACAATCTATGTGGTGAAGTCTTGTTTTCTGACAATCAATGTGTTGAAGTCTTTTTTTCTTACAATCTATGTGTTGAAGTCTTGTTTTCTTACTATCTATGAGTTGAAGTCTTGTTTTCTTACAATATATGTGTTGAAGTCTTGTTTTCTTACAATCTATGTGTTGAAGTGTTTTTTTTTTTTACAATATATATGTTGAAGTCTTGTTTTCTTCCAATCTATGTGTTGAACTGCTTTTTCTTAAATCTGTGTGTCGAAGTCTTCTTTTCTTACAGTCTATGTGTTCAAGTCTTGTTTTCTTACTATCTATGTGTTCAAGTCTTGTTTCCTTACAATATATGTGTTGAAGTCTTGTTTTTTACAATCTATGTGTCGAGGTCTGGGTTTTTTTGTTTTTTTTTTACTTTTTATGTGTTGAAGTCTTCTTTTCTTATTATGTATGTGATCACGTGTTGTTTTCTTACAATCTATGTGTTGGAGTCTTGTTTTCTTACTGTCTATGTTCTGAAGTCTTGCTTTCTTAATATCTATGTGTTCACGTATTCTTTTCTTACAATCTATGTGTTGAAGTTTTGTTTTCTTACTCTCTATAGTTCACCTCTTGTTTTCTTATAATCAATGTGTTGAAGTTTTGTTTGCTTACTATGTATATGTTCAAATGTTGCTTTCTTATAATCTATGTGTTGAAGTTTTGTTTGCTTACTATGTATATGTTCAAGTGTTGCTTTCTTATAATCTATGTGTAAAGTTTTGTTTTATTACAATCTATGTGCTGAAGTCTTGTTTTTTACAATCTTTGTGATCAAGTCTTGTTTTATTACAATCTATGTGCTGAAGTCTTGTTTTTTGCAATCTTTGTGATCAAGTCTTGTTTTATTACAATCTATGTGCTGAAGTCTTGTTTTAATACAATATTTGTGTTCAAGTCTTGTTTTATTACAATCTATGTGCTGAAGTCTTGTTTTATTACAATGCATGTGTTCAGTACTTGTCCTCTTACAATCATTGTGTTCAAGACCTGTTTTCTCATTATCAGTGTGTTGAAGTATTATTTTATTACATTCAATGTGTTGTTCTTTTTTCTTATATCCTATGTCTTCAAGTCTTCTTTTCTTAGAATCAATGTGTTGAGGTTTTTCTTTCTTAAAATCAAGACTTAGAAGTCAAAGGATAATCATGATACGGTGAATAGGAATAATAATAGACTGATCCATTGACTTCATTTGACTTCCATAGGGAGTATGTAGCCGCCGGATGGTCTCCGAGGCAGAGTCAGAGGGGCTATTCAATACCGCCTTGCCTGTCCAAAGCAGTTTCATAATTTCACAGTTTGTTGAAAGCACAATGTTCTCATGGGAAAGTTAACGAGCTAATTTTGGGTAAGTCATCAAAACATGAATGTTTTAAATAGTTTTGGAATAAATGTTTGACAAGTTTAAAAGTGACCAAACAACATTTTGCAGCAACTGATTTTAAACGCGTGAAAGTGTGGACCATTTTTTTTTTGGGTGTCTCTTATGAAGTTTTCCTGTGTGGTATACATCTAGAGACAATATGTTTTGACCTTTTTTCTCATATCGTGTAGAATGTCAGGCACAAGCATCTAATACCCAATCTTTTGTTGCACCACTGCTTCTAAGACCTCTTTATGCATTCTTACATTTCCATGACTCTAAATGAATATATATTTCCTACTGAGTTCAAAACTGAGGGTTTTTTTATCGTTGGTTTTTTTATCATAAAAGATAGAGATTGCTCAGAAATTGCAAAGAGACCTGAGAACACTCACAAGAATGGAAGAATAAGTGGAAAATGAAATTCCATCACAAGAAATATCATATTGTTACTATCACTAAAACACACCTTGGAACTAATATAAAATATGAATACCCCAATAAAAGATATTTACTGAAATAATGAAAGACCTCTAGCAGTGCAGTCGTCAACAACCAGACAGGCAAGTATTTTAAAACTTCAGTTGGAGTCCGTCAAGGCTGCCTACTTTCCCCAATCCTCTTC
>JAOXJN010299882.1:0-12583 GCA_025762795.1 Goniobranchus coi
TGAACAGAGAAGTGAATGGCGTGTCATGGTCGCCAATGTCTGTCTCAGACCCGGTACTTGATGATGATGATGATGATTATTATTATTATTATTATTATTATTACTATTACTCTTACTCCTATTATTACTATTATGAGATTTTTTTTTTAAATGATGTCTCCACATGAGCCACATTCTGATAAATTTTATATTTTTACACAGTTTCAGAAAATTTTACAATTTGCTACTGCCATCCCTGAATTTTAATTTTCACTTTTTTGTTTGAGGATCAAGTTGAAGAAATAAATGGATTTTTAATTTATAAATTTTTGGGAACACATAACCTAAAAAATCTTGATGTCCATTAAATATTTCATTCCATTTGCCTGTTGAATTATAGTGAATCATTCCTGTCTATAAAAATACACTTCTCTATCTGCTGTCCAACACAGTTAAATAAAGAGGTTACTTGTAAAATTTTCAAGCAGTGTTACTATAGGGCCTTATTTATTCTCACACATTGATTTTCTTTTGTTTTAATTTGTTTGGGGTGTTTTGCTGTTAAAGAATTATATGTATTTCTCCTCGCTTTGTCCTTGGTTGATTATGCATGGTTTGCATCCTTAACTTTTTATAAAAATTCTCACTTAGGCACTGCGATGTTAAATACAACCATTAAATTTTCCTCTTAAAGTCTTGCTCTGCCTTCCCCGGTACTGTCCTTCCCCTTTGCAAAGGAGTGAAGTTGTTGCAATGCATCATACAAATGCAATAGAATTCTTTGGTAATACACATTATATAAACCTCCTTCGCTCAAAAGTGAGACTGGAATTCTCGCAAAAGTTTAGTGTAAAATATTTCGTACCAACCCAAAGATGTATTAATCTTCACATGCAATATAAGTGTATACATTTGAGTGGCCTTATATGTTATACCAATAATAAATCCACATTTCACTTAAACATCAAGGGGTCTCACAATGATAGTTAGAATATCACAAATAGGGTAAACAGACAATTTTAGTGTGTCATGATATTATACACTGACTCTTTATGCTTATGAGTTAGACGCTGTGTCTTTCTTCTTCTTTTTTGTATATAATTTATACACTAGTGTTCAGAAGTAACATGACATCTTTTATTCTTTAGTTTAAAAAAAAAGAAAATCAAGCATTGCAATATGTTGTTTTAAGGAGAAATTTGTAAGCTTTCATGGGATGTATCATTCTTTTGATTGACCTACAGGTTCTATTCTGTTCGCTTTTTCAAAATGTGATTGATTTTAAAAGTTGCAAATTTTGAAAAACAGCAGAAAACAAGATCCTTCTAATATCATGCATTCAATAGTAATTGTGCACTTTTGGGGGCCACTGACAAACAGGCATTACATTTCATCTTGCTCACTTTGTACAAACTTTAATTTACCAGTCTTGCACCATTATGGACAGCAAATGAAAAGGACTTTGACTTTTGTTTACCTTTGCTTAAGTTCATTTAGACCTTTCCAGGACAATAATTCAGATTATTCATTATGCTGAAGTTGACAGTAGAAGGTAGAGTCCGATTTATTGGGCTCTATAGGCTGGGTTAACTATTGAGGATGTCTCTTGATTTGGCATCAGCAAGCAAGCCTGCTACCCAATCATTGTCAATATGAAGCCAGATCTGGTTGGCCGAAAGTCACTTCTTGTGATGAAGACATTCATATTTTTGATAGCCACACTGAAAACTGATTTCTGACACCAAGTGCATCTTCTAAGCAACACATCTTAATATAATCAGATCTTCTTAACAAGACTGAAACTGACCAAACATTATATCTGGTCAATATTTTATGTAAAAAATTGACTCGACAGCGAATGTTGAAAAACGAATTGAAGCGTTTGAAATTTGGCTTTATCGAAAAATTACAAATACACTTAGAAAGTGATGAAAACTCATCAAGAAACTAAGGAGGTGCTCAATTTGACCCAGAATGAACTCTTTACAACAGTCAAACAAAGAAGACCAGGAAACAACAGTCATGTTAGAAGGCAGGAAACGATCCAACAGAAGATTCTGGATGGTAAAGTACCGGTACGTGGGAAAAGGTGCAGAGGACGGAAAAGGCAAAGTTGGCAACAAGATATCGAAGAAAACACATCAATGCAGATAGATGAGTAGAGTGAAATTGCCATAGGCAGGAGAAGATGGCAAGTCATGGCATCCAACCTCTGGAAAGAGAAAGAACCATGAGACTGTGCGATGTCGGTTGCTTGTTCAAGGACTAAAATGTCACAGACCTGCAATCAGGCCTCAACTCCAAGAGCACCATAAAGAAGCACGTCTTGAGTGGGTGCACCTACATCTGTGATGGTCGATTCTAATGCGGAGGGAGGTAATGCTTTGACTGTGCAAGTTAGACATTCGAGACAGGCATGTGAAATGTTACTGACGAAGAAAGGGAACATTTTTCTGACCAAACCATATTAAAGACCATCAATTGTGGCTATTAATCAGTTATGGTCTGGGCAAGAATAGTTGGTGGAAACAGCGTTGGTGTGTCTTGAACAAAGGGATCTGAAATCTACGTAAGTGAGATCCTTGAACAACATGCCATTCCCTTTTTCAGAAGGCATACTGATCTGGTATTTCACATGACACTGCACCAGCTCATCAAGCTCATATGACAACATTCCTACAAAAACTCATGTATCAATGTCATAAATGGCCAGTGTATCCGCAGATATGAATCCAATTGAACACTTGTGGGATATAATGAAGCAGCAGTTTAGAAAGGAGAATCAATGCAGGAATGCAGGTGAACTTTTTGAGTGATTGGCTGTAATATGTAATAACATTTCTGAAGAAACAGTCAGTGCTTTGAAATCTTCCATGAGATGGAGAATCTTCAACTTCATTGATACCAGAGGACCCCGTACTCGCTCTTGGATATAAAACAGTTGACAAAAGTTGTAATGAAATTATGTCATTTAGCTATGCATCTTCATTTTTTTCTGATCTCAGAATTGTTCCCATCCATAAAATAAATACTTTGCTTAATTTTTTAAAGATAAAATGATAAAGATTGCATATATATAACAGACTCAAAGCGCTTTACAATGCTTTATGCTTTACAGGCAAATCCCCTGGGAAATATACACTAAAGTGCAGAACATTCAGCGAAGCAATACCAACCTATTGCTAGGTACTCATTTAAACACCTGAGTCAAGGTAGCAATTAGAGTAAAATTTCTATCTGAGGAATAAACACAAGTTGTCATTGGTGAGAATTGAACCCAGGACCTCCCGATCCCAGAACATCACCTTAACCTTTGAGCCATCTGTGCGCCCTGATGCTAGTATGATTTATTTATACCTTTCTGTTATGCACAGGCGATATTCCAGATTTTTTTTTATCTAGCAACTATATCTTTTTTTTTTCTTTTTTTTTGTGACTTTATTTTTGGTCCACTCCTTTTGCACACCAGCTGTTTGTCTCACAGCGCAGTTACAGTAACCAAAATTAGATCATTTTAAAGGGGAAATCTTCTTTCTGAACACAAAAGAATTGCTTGTGGAAGCATTCATACTTCATTAGATTGCAAAATACTAGCAGTCAAGTTACTTTTGAACACTATGCACTGATAGACTCAACTTGACTGACTGTTGGTATTAGTGTCCATGGGCATGCTTGGCTGAATTTCCGAATTTGTTGGTCCATGTCTGAGAGTACTCAACTGCAAGTCATATTTAAGGTGTCCAATATACTGCTACACTTGACAGAGAGTGGTACTTTCTTCCATAATGTTATAATTAAAGTGTCCAAAGAAAAAAATAATGGGGCCCACACTTTTTCTTGCCAAGCAGTATCTTGGATTTTGCCTGCAAATTTCAGCTTCAAATGCAATAGGCTTACATATTTTTCAATGTTCTTCGTTCAAACGTCCTTTAATCGAAAATTAACTGTATGATTTAGGGTACTTTTAGTTTCATATGTAAATATTTACATAGAAAATTACGTTTTCACTGCAGTATTATACATGCTGTCTTTGAAAACTAATTCATGCTCACAGCAAAATTTATCCTTTTTATTCCTCTCCCTTCAGGCTTTTATTACATTGCTTAATTACTATTTATAGACTGCGATTATTTAACCTGAAACTGTGGTCATTTTATCCATACTTTTTTCTTGTCAGTTTTAATCTCTCTTTCATTTTGTTGATTTCCAGGTCCTGCTCGCCTTGATGAGAAAATCGTTTTCAGGAAGCCCAATAAACGATCAACCACAGATCTGGATGGCAGTAAAGGTAAAGAGTCAGAAGAAAGTGCCTGTGGTCCAGTGAAGCACAAAGAATTAAGTACAAAAACTAAAAAGAACAGGCACTCATCTGCAAAAAAGGCCAAAGCATCAAATTTACTATCCTTCACTGCGGATGATGATGAGGAAGACCTTTGACACCAGCTTATACCTTCTTACTGTAATAAGTAATAGTAACATCTAACACTCGTGTACGTTTGGGCAATGATTTGTCGTATTTTATTACACATGATTTGAACAATGACACTCCAGTAGTACTTGGTTGAAGATCAACACAGTTTTCATACAATCCCAAACAGGGAGAGGGTTGGTAAATCCTCCCCCGACCCAAACAACGAGTGTTAGAGAGTTACAGGTCTAATGTAAACTAATGGGAATTATAGATTTCCTTCTCTGATGCCAGATTAGATAAGGGAACGTGGAGAGTTGGAGAAAAAAGGGGAATGGGGCAGGGGAAGGGGGGTGATTTCATACGTTCTCGAGGAGATGTTCACCAAATTTATAGCGGAAGTGATCTATAACAATTTGTGGCAGTTGGTCGACATATACGAGATAACAAGTGCTTTGCCAATCCCCCATCGCCTTAACGATCTCCCCCGGAATTCCGCAAGACAGTGCCCACGTAGCCCCCCACACGGCGTAGACTATGGCTTGATATCCCAGCATCAAAGGCTGCTGTCAGAGTGCGGAGTTTGTGATTAAAAGATGACCCTGTCATAGGAAATGCATGCGAATTAGGAGACGTGAGCCCTGTCTTGCGAAACATCCCAGACACAGCTGCAATGGGGCACAAGGGATGATCCAACAAGCGGTGTAACACAATCTTTTGCACCCGGCTTTGGGTCTGGTTGCTCTTAGACCATCTAACAATTACAGTCATTAATTCACCATCACATGATATGGATATATCGTTTCTCGTTAAATGTTTCTCTGACTTAAACCCCCCAGCATCAGTACCAAATAGATTTGACTTTCTTAATAATCCAAAAAACATAAGAAGACATGCAGCCCAAAATACATAATCCACTGTTTTGGAAAACTGTAATTGTTCTTTCACTTTTAATAACAGTTCAGGGGACACGGGCGTTTTGCGACGTACTTCAGTCCCTTTGATCTTTTCAATCCCTTTGAGGGTCGTTTTAATGAACCAGGAGTCCGCACAGGGGTTTGGTAATTTACACTCCAAATGAATAATTCTAATGATATTGAGGTATTGTTTAACTGAGCTGGGTTTGAGCTTGCGTGCCAAGTACGCAGCATACTTAGCCACGATCACTTCTTAGATTGGAACCGGTGCGATCCGTAACTTAGCACAAAACGAGAAATATGATCGCAAGTGAGTTTGATAGGTCTTTTTGGTATTATCCGAGAAAGCTTGCCCGCGATACATAGCAACTTCACTGTCTAACTCCGTGGTTAAGGCACAGGCACCTGAGGAGTAAAAAACAGAACGCATTCCATGACATGTGATCGGAGAGATCAGTAGGAGGGGCGTGGCCATGATGCCACTGTCGTAGTAAATCCACAAGGAGTTGGGGTTTTCCCTTTTCATGAAGCCTGGAAATAGTATCCGGTAACAGGTTAAGGGTCCCTGGAACATGCACCGCCTTGACGGCTATATTCAATTTAGCACACTTAAATGCGAAATTACGAAGCAGGTTGTTGACATAGGCATTTTTAGACCAACCTCTATTGAGAACACATCTAGTTACAATACTGTCGGTATGCACAATCACAGTCTTCCCTCGCCACACGTCAGCCCATCTATCGAATGCGCATATAACGGCACATATTTCTTTATAATTGATATGCAGAACAGACGCTGCCGGTTGATCGCAATGGAACACGAAATAATACCAGTCGCCCCGCCAAAATACGCCTGCTGCTGAATTGCATGCATCTACGTGGATGTGTTCAGGAGAGGACTCGTTATAATAAACTTTACCGTTGAATACACTAAGAAATGAAAGCCACCACTGTATGTCTTTATAAAAGGATGCAGAAAGAATCGCTTTATGCCGCTGCTGCCTTAATGGCTTGATAGTATCCAGAATACGTCGCAGGAAAAATCTCCCTCCGCGAATTGCCTGGCATGCGTAATTTAGCGAACCTGCTAAGCTTTGAAGTTGTTGTTTGCTTGCGCGTTTTTTTGACTGAAAGTCAATTAATTGCTGCTTGAGATGCTTTATTTTATCGTCGCTTAAGGTGAGCGTGTTGTTTTTAGTGTCGATAGTGATTCCTAAAAATGTAATGCGCTGCGTTGGACCAACAACCTTTTTATAGCTGATATAAAACCCAAGTTTTCTAATTAACCTTAACAAAACTAGCATCCAATATTTACAATCTTCATACGTTGGCGCCGCAATGAAAAAATCGTCCAAATAAGCTACAATTCCACTAAATCATTTTCGCTTCATACCACGACGTATAGCTTGTGACAGGCGGTGGAAGTGACCTGGCCCTTTATTGCTACCGAATGGGAGTCTGCTATCAAATAGAAACGTTGGTTGAGTGTCGCCTTTAAAAGTCCACTGAATACCCGTCGCCTCGTAGTTATCAGGGTGAATAGGTACTGACCTGTAAGCCGCCTGCAGGTCGATTTTCGCACAATAAAAGTAAGGCTTAGCTAATTTGTACGCGTCGCGTAATGTCTGGAATTTAGTAGTTTCAGGAATAGAATAATCATTCATTGCATTACCAACTGGCCTGCTCCCATCATGTATTAACCTAACAGAGCCATCATCTTTGGGAATACCGGCAATGGCACTCACAACAGTTGGTCGTTTATTGGCAATAATGTAATGGCCCTGCTCTATTTGTCCCCTTAGCTCCTTCTCTACAAGTTTTTGATACTTTAATGCTGAGCCGTGATTGGGCTGAACGACTGGATTAATAGTGCTACCTACCTCAAGAATGCGGAATCCATTTTTTATACCATCTAATATGAACGATTTATCCATGTCGCCTTCTAACATTTCCTCCCAATCACTTAACTTATCACTAATTGATGCTACACGACCTAAAAAAGCACAACATTGAGGATCCGATATAGGAAAAGGGCTGCCTAATGCCCCAATCCTAACATTTTGTGTCGCCTGCTGCTGCCTGTCCTATGCGGTGATAGAGCCCCTGCCAGTTGATGATGACGATGGCAGCGATGAATAGTTTTGTTGGTGATCTTTGGCACCATGGTCTCTGTTGCCACAGATGCCACACGAGTGGTCGAATAGACACGTCGTACCGTAAGTGCAGGCACCCCTGTTAAACTGTCGGCACAACTCTTTGCCAGCCTGTGTTCGTTGGTTTGGACCTGATCCCAAACGTTTTGTCGCAGCCGTCGAGATGACGGCCTTGTCCCGATCTCTCAGCATGACAGTGCCAAGATGAGGAGCGTCCGTTCCCCACGGAAAGCCGGTTAACGCCTGACGTTGACGATACTCATCGTCGAAGAAAAGAACGGACTGCCAAGTATATCTTGATGCCAGCTCCCCAATCATCTCTGTATACTGGAGGTAGTCTTTGACATTAAACTGACCGTTGGAGTTTAACAAAGATTTTAATATGCGACTATTTGCCGTAATCCACATAGCTGGGGAAACCTTTTCCAATTTCACCTAAGAATTCATCTTTAGCGTGACTCCTTGTGCGAGGGTCACTTCTTCTTCGCTACATAAGGAGGGCGAAATAAAATCGACAATCTTAAGGTAAGTCCTACCTGATACATCGCCATCCTCAGATTTCAAGTTTAATGTTCCAAGCATGTTAGAAATAACACCAGCACCACCAGGAGGACAACTGCCTGGAGAGGAATTGTTTAAAGGTCCTTTGCCATGTTTAAACTGTAGTTGTTTTACCGTCTCTCTAAGCAAGGCTTTATGACCTCTTTTAATGTCCAAACTGTTAATATCCAATTCACTAGCACTTAGCAAGGAGGAGAGAGTATCAAAGCCCTCATCCACCAACACAGTCTTTACTGTATCCGGGAAGGTAGCACAAAAGTTCTCAATTGAAAATTCCATAATCAACACTCCGACTTATAAATTCGACTTGAAATCAATGATAACATTTATAAATATACAAAAAGATGTTGCCGTCATAAGACTAAGAGTTGCTGATTATGCTGCTGCTGCTGCTGCTGCTGTTGCAATAATAAAACCGTCTGTTCTAACCCGGTGTAAGTAAGGTTAAAGGCTCCGCCCCCTCCTATTATGCACTGACTTCCCTGGCCAC
The DNA here is from genome assembly GCA_025762795.1 of Goniobranchus coi. Classification (NCBI taxonomy): domain Eukaryota; kingdom Metazoa; phylum Mollusca; class Gastropoda; order Nudibranchia; family Chromodorididae; genus Goniobranchus; species Goniobranchus coi. The sequence continues at coordinate 8,509 of JAOXJN010299882.1, forward strand.
TACAATGCATCTCATATTGGTACTCACTCCTCCCCGCTGTCTATCTCTTATATCCATCCCCCCTTTTCCCCCCTTTCTACTGTTATAACTCCGCCCTCTGCAATCTATCTAATTCTAAGACGACCTCGCATCTCCCAGCCCCGACCATACACCCATCCCACATTCTTCGTCACGCTCACCAGTTTTAAATTTACCTTATCCTTCCGTCTAAGGTACACCTTAATTTGGTGGTTGATTTATCCTGTTCATCTTTCAGCTTTGATAGAAATTCAAAAAGATTTTCACACAGTTAAAAGTGGTTTCCAATACAGACAAGTTTTGTGAGATCGGCCGTTTTTGTTTCTTTTTGTTTGTTTAGTTGGTTTTTTTCATTTTGGGGATTGTCAGCTTCTGGTGCCATGACGTGATGACAAGCGACCCCCTTTGCTGGACACAGGTTTTGCCCGTCCTTTGATGTCTTAACGATGGTGAATACGAAGACAGCACAGAGCTGTGTGAAGCTACCCTTTCGTATCTTTATAATCTTTTTTTTTTTTAATATGCAGATCCCCTTTACCTCAGGCTGAGTCCATCCATTGTCGGGTGTAGTCCTCAGCCGATGCTTTCCAATAGTCTCTGTCTTCTACTTTTCTAATCCAGTGTTCTCCTTCTACCTGTGTATTATCGCGCCCCTCCTGTGTGCATCGAATCAAATTCTTCATAAATGCCCCTATAGCTATCTACATATCTAACTCTAGATCTAGCCAGATCTAGAATCTAGAAATATATGCTAGATATAGGTTTATAGATCATAGAAGCCTATCGATACAAATCTAGATCTAGATCGTAGAAGCCTACAACCGATACAGCGAGAGGTACATATAGAAATTATGTAGATAGTATGTCGTCTTTCCATCTCATGCAGAAATAGGCATCAAATCGTTTCGTATAGTTTGCTCCAAGAATGCTCGTAGCGTCTTTTATATGATATGGCATTATACCGTACTTCCTTTTTTCATTATCAAATGTCAATACTTTTGCTGAAAGAATTACATGTAATTTATTGAAGCGCGTACTTTATTTCTTCTTCGTCTAATTTACTTTTTGTTTTTTCTATTTCATCACTGTTAGTATTCATGCATTTGTGTTAGTAACTTTGTACTGTAATTTATTGTTGAAAAGGGCCTAGCTTGTAGGATTTGTGAGATGTGGGTTTAATTTTATCCGTAGATTTCAACGTTCTACAATCCTTTATCATGAGCTACGCTTGATCATGTATCCATGTGATTGTCGGTGGGGTTTTTTAAGGGGGACGAAAGAGGTTGCCTGTGTATATGGCAAAGTTTGCGTTTTAAGTATAATTTTATTCTTGTCACAATTATCTTACTTTCCAAACCTTTGGGACTAAGGGGAGGGGAGATTTTATTAGATTATTTCATGAAAAAATTTTCAGACAGAAATTGCGTGCCTAAATCGGACGGGTATAAGATTTGTGTAATATATATAGTAAATGATTATGCCGTAAAGACGAAACTGGAGAATGCTTCTAAATTGCGCGTCTCTGGTGTACCCAAGAAACGAAGAGATCACATAGAAAAATCAGTCAAGGGGGAATTAAACCTTACAATGGAACAACCATCATGGAAACAAGCAGCTGTAAGAATTCTGTCTGGAGAATTGGGTCATGACAATCCGGCTAACAGCCAGTCCAAACGTCGGATCGTGCTTCCGGTGCAGATCAGGACATGAAATGTCAAGGAAGGACACACCCCCTGGGAAGTTGAGCAAAGTGTGGGGTGAAGATAATCTCAAAGCTATTGTCTGGATGTTAAAGTGGGCGGGGATGGTGTGGGGTGGGTGAGACCTGGATGCAGAGAAGACAGATAAAAACGATGTCTGGGTTGAGAGTATATCCTGAAACCCCCAAAAAGCTGACAGTAAGGAGAGCACTGCGCTATTTAATTTGGGGACTGTGGGCGTTTTTATGTCTGACTGGACGTGTGTCGGGGCTAACAAAAAAGAAGAAGATGAAACAGACATATTGAATGATTACTTTGTTGGGGAAATGAGGTAGGTTCAAGGTCTTTCTGTATGTAGCAGTGGTTTGACAAGAAAAGGATGTTCTTCCTTGTCAATTGGGAAACGTGCTGTAGTTGTGATTCAAATTAAAATGAGTAATTAACAATCCAAGTCATCTTCTTTCATTGTCTCTTCCCCTCTCAATTCTACCAGTTTTTAATTACATTATACACCCATGCATTAAAACCAGCACTATATAGATATTTCAATATAATGTATCTATTTCCAATATAATATTTGTATGTACAATATTACACAATTGTAGTGATCATGCATTCATGAGTATAGTTAAAAAAAACAAACAATAAATTGAAATATAACAAGTATTTAAATTGTTATTCCATTATGTGGTTACTATCATAAATTCTCAATATCATTTTTATTCCAATGCCCATCTTTAATATGTATGGGATTTGAAGACTATAGAATAAAAGTGATCTAACTCCAATTTTCTTAGTTTTGAGATAAATGGGATTAAGATTTAAGTTCAATTCACTTAAAAAGTGACCCAAGTAAACGAAACAAAATACCTCGCTCTCAATAGTCATATCAGAGTTAGACCATTATAATTGTACATAAAGTTTAAGTGCTGGTCTATACAGAGGATGTGACAACTCCATTTAGATCAAAACGGGAGTAAGACCATTTGTATTCTGAGGTCCTCAAATTTCTGCATGAGCGTCTTACAGCTTGAACGGGATTTAAAAGGGATGATGATGTACCGAGGTCTGTGACATTACAAAGTGACAAAAATGCTTTGTCAGCTTTGTAAACCTGGTTCAGAAGTACAACAACCTTTGACTAGTCATTGTCGGAACCTCCTTGCTTCTAAAGGGGTTCATTATGATTTCAAAAGTACCCATTTAAGTGTACCAGAAGATCACTAATACGTTTAATCCAATCAAAAGGCATTAAAAGGTATAGGAATAAAGATAAATGTTTTAAATTTAGCCACAAGCAGGACAAAACATTGAAATCTTCAGCCATTTCTAAACTCTCATCAGTTTGAAAGAACAAGACTAAACTTGTCCCCATAATATCATGGCCGAGACTATATTGAGACGAACAGAAATCAATCACACATTCCTAACTCTCTCCCTAGAGATAAAAGTTCTTACATATCTTATGGTTGTCGTTCTCAATTTCTATAGTCACTCGATGATCCAAACTCGTTGCCACACTTCTGCTAACCTTTACAGCATTCCCTCGGGTGATATTCTTTTAAGGTTGGGACGATGGCGAGGTATGGATTGGACAGTCCATTCCGTACGTTTTGTTTTTGGTTTTTTTTTTCTTCCTTTTTTTTTATTACTAACGTTGTGTATGTTAGCAGTAGGTTATGCTTTTTTGTTTAGTTTTGTTTTTGTTTTGTTTTGATTTTGTTTTGTTTTTTGTTTTCCAGAATTCAAAATGTAGATTCCGGGCCTATAATTAGCAATTGGCTTGTGGTGCAGTCTGTCAGCGCTTTAGTGAACATTGATAACCGAGTAATATCCTATAGTTTTAAATAAGAATGATGATAGACAAAATATCGTGTCGCTGATCTTAAATGTCAGTTACCCGATATTATTGGAGTCCAGATGTTAAGATCAGCGGGCGAGAAATTTAAAACTGCTCGTGCCGATTTCCTCAAGTTCAAGAATACGTTGAGGTTAACGATGACATGGGGATAGGTGATTAATTGTCACGTCCTGTGTACATGCTGGAGACCCTTGGATACCTGCTTGGCATCACCAAGACGTCTTTCATGAAGAGACAAAGAATACGTCTGGTCCACACCCTAAGCCCAATGAATGCTCCACATTAATTAAATAGGAGTTGGTAAGTCGAGAACAGTTTGTGGTCGAACAACAACAGCTAAAATTTTCAATGATAGGGAAAGTGAGAGGAGATGATTGAAAGACGAGTACCATTCTCCATGGCAGATGACTTCAAACCATCCTCTCTCTCTCTCTCTCTCTCTCTCTCTCTCTCTCTCTCTCTCTCTCTCTCTCTCTCTCTCTCTCTCACTCACTCT
>JAOXJN010310982.1:0-12560 GCA_025762795.1 Goniobranchus coi
CAGAGTCGACGGAAACAAATTATGGTATATGCTAGAAGGTTACGGTGTGAAAGATCAGCTTCCTAATAACATCAAAGTAATGTATGAGAAGAGGAAGAGCTTTGTGAGAACAAATGAGGGAAATACGGACTGGTTCAGGGTAACGTTAGGAGTAAGACAAGGATGTGTCATATAGCCATGCCGTTCATTATCTACATGGATGAAAATAACCAAGATGCAAACAATGATCAAGAAAAATTAAATGAACTGCTCTTTGCAGATGACCAAAGCCTTATCCACTCAAGTCAAGAAACTAGCAAGAACATGCCACAAGACTAAAGTCTGCATGTAATTACGTGAGAAATACGGAATGAAAATGAGCACAAGTAAGACTGAAATAATGAAGAAATCTAGAAATCAAACCAAACTAAACATACAAGTTAATAGCACACAATTGAAAGAGGTCCAAGAATTTAACTTCCTTGGAAGCGGCTTTGCATCTAATGGGAAAATGAACAGAGAAATAGAAACGTGAATACAAAAAGCAAACGCAGTTAAATATCAACTGGTACCTCTTCTTTCCCACCGAACTATCCCACTAGAATCGAAGGGACAACTCATAAGAACAATCGTTCTCCCCACTCTTTGCTACCAGTGTCAGACTTGGACTTTTACGAAACATCAAGAAAACAAATTGTTACATGCGGAATAAAATGTCTCAGAAAGACTCTAAATATCACAAAAAGAGATAGACAAAGAAATGAAGATATCAGACACAAAGTGGGTATCGAATCAAGACCACGATATATTGAAAAACAACGGATCAAATTATTCGGCCACATAATGCGAATGAAACCTGAGCAGCCAGCCCTAAAGGCCTACAAAAGTTATTTCATAATTTGATGATATTTCCCTTTGTGTTTGATTGTTGCTGCTGTTGTTCATTTTTTTTGTGTGTTTTTTGTTTCCATCAGAAGCAGCCAAAACGTGGGATAGGATTCGAACCGGGTCCTTCGGCCCATGACAAGTGTCGTACCACTATATTCAAGATTCATGATTCGAAAAATTCTTTATCATCTGTTCTTTTAATGACAAACACCTGTAATCTTATTGAATGATTAAATGAAACTAAACAATGCACCTAAGTAAACCTTATTGGACACATAAAAAGGAAATTCTAAATAATTTCAATTGAAACAGTATTCGTATTTAAAACAAATTAAATAGATTATGAAATAGGCATCAATTCGAAGATGAAAATTATAAGCATTGTAAAAGGTAATTTACACCGAGCACATAACACATTTACAATCGTTTCCATTCCATATTAAAAATAAAGTTGTTAAATAGGTAAACTTCAGTCTGTGATCATTCCGTGCTCTGGCAACTTCTATAGCCGGACAGCAGCGTTTGAAATATGTCAGTATAACATCCCTAGGATTTAAGAACCACCAAATGGTTATTGTTGGCAGCGTCTTGTAATCACGGGGTTCAGAGTTCGAATCTGATCCCGCAGTGGCGCTGTTTGGTCCTTGGGAAAGGCTATTCACACACATTTGTTCACCCCAATCAGGTGTCATTGGGTTCTCGACCATAGGTAGATGATATCAGTATGCCAGAGCAAGTGTGCCTATAAATGGCTCCATTTTTGATACTCCACATGGTGCTGAGGAAGTATTTGGTTGAAAAAAAAAGGCGGGCTTTAAACACTGGTACGGTGCTTCGAGCACATAGTGGATTAAGCGCTATATAAAGATGCCAAATGAAAGCTTTAGATATTTTGTAAAGTCATGGGTTTTCCCCGTCTCGCTTGCTTAAAAATAATGACATCATGTATTCTTTTTTAATTTTTTTTTGAATCTAGACTTCTGGAATGTGCAATCGGTTTCACGGTGGCTGCTGTTGCATTCATCGCTCTCAACCATAGACATCAACGGGCCAAAAGACGACTACAGCAGCAGCAACAACAGCAACATCAGCAACAACAACAACATCAATCACACCAGTTGTTACATCGGGAGGACCAAACATCGACTATCTCCATGACAGGAGACTGTGTTGTTTAATATGTTTTAAATTAAGATTTACATGATATTACGCGAGTAATTAATAAATTGTCACAGTTTAAAAATTTCTTTCTTGCTTTCTATCTTTCTTATATCTTTCTTATAAAACTAATTTATGCCACTAAATGCATCATAACTATCTATAACCAACTAACCTAAATCAACAGTGATGAATTACTCGTATAATTCCCGAGATGATTTCCCATTCGTATTTTAACGAAAAATCTAAAAGAAAACTACTCGGACATGATAAAATATTTCCTCGATTTGTACTAGACTACTTTAGTTTATCGAAACTTAGACTACTCAACGATGTTTTTATAGCTATAACTAGTAACAACTAAGTCTATACTATGTCGGATTTCTAAATACGACTAAATTTTCTTATGATCACTAACCGAACCTAACTAAACGCTATGAAATCGTGAAAAATTGTATTTATTCCCTATAAATTCACTACTAAACGATGATAACTAAACGACTACTAAACTAAACGAAACTAAGAAATCCTTTTTTTTTAAAACTTCGAAACGCTAAAATCTGAGATTTCGGAATTACTAAGTTTATGGATCATATCAAACACATTGGGTAACGATTGGGATGACGACTAACGACTATTACTATTACTACTACTCCGTAAACTCAGATTTGGAAATGTTGGAGTTTAAAAAAAAAATGAAGAGAAAAAAGCCCCCCTAGCGAGATGATGATTGTATGTATGTACACGATGAAAGACTGGGGTTTTTTGTAAAATCAAAAAATAAAAAAAGTCACAGCTGATTTACTCAGACTTGATAGAAATCACGTCGCGTCTGCCACTCTCGTCGCGTCTGCCACTAAATGATTTTGAACATATACTTCGTTATTGTTGTTGGATCATGATTCATTATCATGTAGTATGCGTCTTGCTTCATGTTATCTTGAATAACAAAATTTGGTCCATAGAGAGCCATCACAGTATATTTCTGTCTTGGCTCGTAAGTACAGAACAATAATTGTTTTTTCTGTAGTTTTATCGTTGGTGGATGGTCACGATAAAAACATATGCATACTTTCCAATCTTTAGTGACTATATCAGCTGGTAGACCAGGCATTTTCCAATCTTCGAGAAGATTAATGGTACATCTTTCAGTACTTCGGTTTTCGTGATGATCAATTGCTCTGGTCTAATCTCACGAGGTTTCTTGATGATACTCAATAAAATATCATATCGGTCAAACATGGGTGCGTATACTCCTCCCTGAAACATTTCATCGTCTCTGATTTGAGATTGTGCCGAAGCCACCCATGTCACTGAATCAGAAAAGAATTGTGTTGACAGTTGACTATTACCCTGGACTGTCCGAAGACTAATGGTTTTGAAAGATGATGTGTTAAATGTGTATTGAATATCCATTATGACTGTGAGATTTGTGGTTAAGTTATGATGTGTGTATGTAATGATAGTAGATCGTTGTTTGATTTGACCACTGAGTTTCTATCGTATATATATGTACCCATTGTACAATCTTATAAATTACGAGAACTCAAGTTTAGTTATCTTATCAGTGAACTAGTTAGATAAGGATATACTATTATATACAACCATGTCATATTGGTACGTCACATTTTTACTCTCTTACTACATCTTATTTTTACACATTTTATACCTAAAATCTCTCTCTTGACATTACTTACAATCATGTCTTCTTCATTTGTTAATGATTTCATGTCGATAAATGTATCTAATGAAGACTGGTACATAGCACTACAAAATGATTTGAAAGAGGGTGAGCTAATGGGAGAACCTCCATTTCTTCCAACATCCATACCAAAATGTGACATACCAGTTTACAATCCTACTACGATTCGTCGTAGAAAGTTTGTAGAACCATTGGAAGATGGAAAATTCATCGATGATAAAGAAGAAAAAGAAGGTCCATTTCCACCAAAGATTGCTAAACAGATGTATCATTGTGACCAAGGTTCATCACCAACAAAGCTAACAATTAAGCGAATTCATGGACCAACGCCACCAACCATCATTGTAAAAGAAAAACCAAGAACACAGACACTTAAACCTCCACCACCAACAACAACAGTAACTAGAAAAGAACCATTGCCACCATACATTATTCATCTGCAGAAGAAACTCGAAAATGACCAACATCACCTTTACGTTAGACAACACTACACCAACTTCGCTACAACTCAAAATCAACCAATGACATCTTTACCACTATCTCTCATGCCACCTTGGATGTAAGTATATATATATCGTTTGAATAAATATATGTCTTGTAATTTATGTCTTTGGATAAATTCTATGTTGTACTACATTACAAATTTTTACATTTCTAACAACATTTTTGGTTATTTCTATCTATTCTACAGATTGAAGCAAATACCAATCCATACTAAGGCCGGAATTCATCTTACCAAAGATGATTTCGCGTATGATAACGACGACGAAACACCACTAACGTTGGATAGAGACTTGGCGGCAATTTCATATGCTCTAAGTAAGATCGTTGCAGAGCAATTTTGGCCGAGGCAAAAGAAGACAACAACACCAACTCAAACCACATTCGAAATACAAGTGGACAGCACAACAACAGAAATAGACCCATTGTACATTTTGTGATTTGATTTTTATGCATCATTTGATTTTCTATGTATTCATTCATTCATTTATCAGTATATCTAATCTCGATGATGTTACTCTATAATAACATGACTACTCAAGCTTTGTATATTATAGGATCGTCGCATTGACGAGCTCATTTTTACACGCTGGCCATCATGCCGTTCTCATCGTCTATTCATTTTGGAGTAGGAATGACTTTTTCGAGTTCAGACATGAACGATCCACAAATGCCAATAGATAGACTAAACATTCAGTACATACCAATACCAGATCCATCATCATCTCAAATACCAAATTTACCAGAATTTAATCATATATTACTGTTTGAACCTGATGACTTAAGACTACCAGTCACAGCTCCTCCACCAAAAGATTATACGGACGAGAACGTAAGAATCGAAAGTTTTACGACTCAATGGTGATGTCCGTTAGATCTAGAAGTTATGGCCAAAACTGGATTGTACTCTACTGAAGTTGACGATCGTACGAAATGTTATTCGTGTAACATCAAACTATACAATTGGAAATCATGGGCAAATCCGTGGGTACAACACGCTCTACATTCTCCTAAATGTAGTCATTTACAAGAATACCTCGGCCAAAACTTCAATGACACTGTTCAATCCAGGAAAAAGACGCATGGACCCTTATCGTTTAGAGACGTTGTGATGAAAATTGTTAAAAAAACATCAACAACCACCAAACGAATTGATATTACGGTATACTTATTTGACTAAAATTCCAACAGTCGTCCAATTAATCGAACTTGATCATGATCCTGAATTGGTACATAAAACTGCTAAAACTTTGAGAAATGAAGAAGAAGAAATTTCGTGTATGATTATGATTTCCAAAATGATGACTGAATTTCCTGACTATTCCATCAAACATAAACAAATTCGAGCATTGACTTTCGAAAACGATGAAATGATACAAAAATTCAAATGTAAAGCATGTTTCGATAGACAATCATCAATTGTATTTATGCCTTGTGGACATATCGCTACATGCAATTTATGTACCAATACACAATTCAAATGTCCAATTTGTGGAGAATCTGTACAGAACAAATACAAAGCTTATTTGTAAGATAGATGGAATTTTTTTGAAAAATGTCTTCAAGTCATAATTTGAGGTTACGGAGATGTTACATTATACAAGGGCTATGATGACGATTCGTGAATCGTATATAAACATTTAATTTATCATCGTGTGTTTAAAATCATTTGATTTCGTATTATGACCCAAGACACATCGGATCACAAACAACTATGAGTACATTGCCACCGCCTCCACCACCTAGACCAGAAGGAAATGAAGACGATACAGCATATTTTGCGTATTACGCATACGATCAACATCGTATCAATAGTTTCAGTTTAAATGGCTGGTCTGATCTTCAAGATCATATCGATATGGCCAAAGCTGGACTTTTTTTCAATTGGAAAAAATCGAGATACCGTTCAATGTTTCAAATGTAAAGGAATACTGAGTGGATGGACTCAATCTGATAATCCATGGGTTCAACATGGAAAACATTACCCATGCTGTGATTATATGAACGACGTTCTTGGACCTGACTTCATCTACTCAATCGGGCAATTGGATCATATAAAAGTCATTAAATTCAACGACGTTTTGGCTTTTATGATCCAACAAATTATGACACCGATAGATCCATACGCAACTAGCTATCCAGACGTTATTCATTTAGACGCTTTCAAACAGTTATTTCAGTTAGGATACAACAAAAAATTGGTTTTAGACACCGCTGAAATCATCAAAAAAAAAAAAAAAAAAAAAAAAAAAAAAATCGAGAAGAAATCTCATTTCAAACTCTTTTGGAAAAGATCAATTCGGCATTACCAAATGAAGAAGCGACAGAAAAATTACTCGAAGCCGCTCTCAAAGAAAATGAAAGACTGAAACAAAAATTTAGATGCAAAGTTTGCTTTGATAACATCGTAGCAGTCGCGTTCATGCCTTGCGCTCATCTAGTGACTTGTGAATTGTGCAGTGAATACATGACGACTTGTCCAATTTGTAGAGAATCTATCACGTCCAAAAATACGATCTATATGTAAAGATTTTGTTGTCATGTTTGTATATAACTTTTTTTAAAAAATCGTATATACTGATTTTTGAGGTTACGGAGTAGAATATAAAGGAATGATGATACTATTCTAACGAAGTATATATATTCACCCCTCTATATTCCGTATTATGGAAATACGTTAAATTTATGGAATCGATGTTGCAATACAGTCATCACAGCAGAATTGTTAAACTATCTGAAATTTCATGGGATAATATGAAAGACGCTATAAGAATAAGGAAATTAGGACCAAAAATACCGAATGTCATACAAGATATCATATTCTCGTTTAACATTTTCACAATTGCGTATACTTTTATCGAGTATGCATCAAGTTAGAACGTATCTCATGGAAAATGATAATAGATTAAAGATACGGCTGCTGAAATTATGTGCGGTAGAAACGTTGTACATACGAAAAGTCCAAAATTTACTTCTGTTGAACATCGCGTAGACTATATTACTGAACCTTGTTTGAAAATGAACGATGTTATCCTAAATTATCATAAGAAATACGATAGGAGGAAGAAAGATTTTATTTACAATTTATAAGAGACTTTTTTTTTAAACTTCTATAAGACGATATTTAAGTTTACGGAATGTACTATGATTTTGATGAAATGATCAAGAGTATCTAAGTGAATGAACAAGCCGTAGCTATTATCAATTGGTATATAACATACATCGAAAAAAAATTTGATATATTAGGAAAATTTTATCTTACGATAGACGAAAAACGAGCTGATTTCATAGATTTATACGAAGACTAAACCTTAATCTTTCGTATCATCATCGAAACAATATATATAAGACTATTATAGCTAACAGACCAGTCAATTCTACATACGCTTCACATCGACATTATAATAGAAAACATGCAGAAACACATAATTCGATGGACTCTCATGTTCATGGAAGCCTCTCGGTTTCTAAAGTTTGATACATTTCCATCGACACATCATCTCGACAAAGACTCTTTAGCAAGAGAGGGATTTGTCTACGTCGAAGACTGTCTTGTAGATGCAACGTTAGTTTGTTTTTTTTGCGGTCTAACTTTCATCAGAGAAGCTTTCAGAAATTTTCGAGAAGTACTGAGATATCATCATAATAATGTCAGAAGATGTATCTTCAAACAAGGTCTATCCGATAACGTTCCTATGCCGTTAAATAGATCGACTGCACTTCTCAACGCTGTGTTTCGACAAACTCGGTATATGATGTCCGATAATGATTCTCATAAAATTCAAGATTATAATATCTTGACTACTACTCCGATACATCCAGATATGTCGATTGAAGCAAATCGGATAGCTACGTTGAAAAAGTCTTGGAACGTAAATCATATAGGAGAAGCTGGATTTTTCTTTAGAAAATGCGATTATTCGATATGTATTATCTGTTTTTTCTGTGATTGTTAAATATACGGCAATAAGGTTATCAAAGAGCTAGGAAATGCTAAAGATGCTCGTGTTCAGCGCGTTATTGCAAATCCCAAATGTGAATTCATCGTCAATATTTTAGGACAAGATTTTGTTGATACTGTTAACAAGTTGTTCAAAAGTGTACGTAAAACCATTCTGTACGATGATGTATTGGACGATATGAAGAAAAATAGCAAAACTGTCGTTAAAAGACAACTGTATACGACTGTTCAATGTAAAATTTGTCTCGAATACGAAGCGACGGTGTTGTTTTTGCCTTGCGGCCATATGATTTCATGTTTGAATTGCTCTTTTGCTCTTGATAAATGTGCTGTATGTCAAACTAGTATACTCGGTAAAACTCGATGTTATATCTAGTTAAAATGCCATATAATCGATGTATTAAAGATCTTAATGTATATAGGGATTTGTGCGAATTTTTTTTTAAAACTTCTAAATTATAAAATGTGAGTTTTCGGAGTGTTGGACTTTAGCGTTTTATATAAAATCCAGTCTTTAGTGAATACTCCGGAAACTCAAAAAGTGATAAGACGAAGGTTTAAAAAAAGGCTGTTGTGCATCATGGTATATGTGATAATAGTGTATTTTATATCAAACATGTGTATGGCTGTGCGTGAGACATTTAAACTCGTGTACTTCGTGATATAAAAACGAATATTTTCTTTGCTGGTGGTTCTTGTCTTGATGGATCTTTCTGTAATTCTTTATGATATAGTGGTGTTCTAGTGATCATATTTCTATGTATAATCTTTTTTTGCATTTTGAGCCATAAACTCGGTTGTTTTCTCATTATCTTTCTCGTAAGATTTAGTCTTGCCTCGGGTGAGAACTCCATTTTTGTAATTGTATTATTCGTAGTTTGGTAAGATGGTATGATATGAATTGATGATGTGATCAGTAATATCACGAGTGAGCTAATAAAGTTATCTCGCTTTACATTCGCTTTATATATAATAGTCTAGCTGATAAGAGTATAATCTATATATTCCGTTAACTCAAATTTTATGATTAGAGTGTTTTAAAAAAAAGAGTTATTTGGTTATATCCAATGGGATATAACTAGTGAAAATGGCTATTGATATGTACAAAACATGGTTCATTTACAGAACCGTACGTTCAGGCCAAATAGAAAAATCCAGTGGTTTGAACGTATCTTCTCCAGCATAATCAGCATCTTTGGCCTTAACCAAATCAAATGGATTCTCGAATGACGGTAATTCGAGAATCGTGGAAGTCTCTGTCTCTGTCGTCGTCTTTGTTTCTGTTGTACAGCTGTGCTTAGTGTTGTCATTGAGAGAGTTTAATGTAATGATGAATGTATCGCGATACAAAATGATGGCATAAACTACAAGAAAAGGCAAGTTTAGTGAAGTGAACATCTTGATTTATGTATTGTCAAATGTTTGGTGTCAGATGAAATCAATGGCTATATATAACATATAATCTAACCTAGCTTATCGGTATAGTCCGTAAACTCGATTATTGATATAAAGAAGTTTTTTAAAAAAAGTGTTAAACTACCCTATCAAATCACAAAAAAACTACAATATCTATATTTTGGTCCATCAAACTCTTTTTATGATCGAACATGTCTTGTTCATGATACTTTCCGTTGTGGTAATTCTGTCAATTTCTTCTTCTATCATCTTTAGAATGACAAATTGTGAATAAACTACAGATTTGAAACCAGTAACCACGAATGGTGGTCTTTCAACACCTTTGGGTTGCCGACTCTGTTTCAATTGAAAATTGAACTGAGCCGTTAGAATAGATATGAACTCGTAAGGATTGTCGAATGGATGACGTTCTTCACCCAAGACGAAGATAAAATTTTTGTCAGTTACGAGCACTGATCTCGCTTCGATATTTGCCTTATTTCGAAAACTCAAATTTATAATCAAAAAAGAAAAAAAAAAAAGATGAATACTATACGAATAGATCATGAGTGTCACCAAAGCCCATTCCATATATCCAATAAGAAATGATATGATCAACAGTGATACTCAAATCTACATCGTATATATACATGAACACAACAACATTTTATAAAATATGAGTATGCTTCGTTGATGGTTATATTCTTACTATTCGTAAAAAATAGTTAAATATATCCATTTCTTTGATACTCAAAAACAAAAATTGTATCAAATCTTTATTGGAAGACAACTATATTATACACATTAGAACATCATCATTTAATTCTCTTCTTCATCATCAAAAACTACACCTCTAGCTATTTTTCGTTTTCTCTTAGGAGGTGCACGTTGAATTCTAGGTACCGGATAAGATGACATTACCGTAGCATGAGCTGTAGGAGATAATTTCAGTTTAGCGTCTTGTTCTGGTGTAATACGTTCACGCCTTTTACGCATCATACCGCATATAACTTCGTCACGAAATTTATACAATAATTTTACGTCTATACGAAATCGAAACGCTAGTAAACTATGTAAATTGTATTCAGTTATCTTCGTAGATTCGTTCTTCGAAGTGCTTAATGAAGGCATGAAAAGGTATCCCATCATATGAATTTCCCTTTCGTCGATTAAATTCAAAGCTCCTACCATTTCTCGTAACAATTGATGAATATAACCAGATCTAGGATTTAGACGTATATCGTGAATATCTGTCTCGATACGAGCTTGATTCAGGTCTGATCCAGGTATTAACAGTACGTCAACATCTCTATACAGACTTTTTTCTAATTGTTCGTATATATCGTGATAAAACCGAGTCGTTTTGGTATTTTTTACTGGTTGCAACAGAGTTTTGCAATTGTTTGACTTATAGTTGTAAATATAACGTTTAACCATGCTAGATTTGGTAGAATCGTGAAATACAACTTGTTTATGACCATTACCAGTTTTAAATTTTTCTTTAGCTTTCATCACATATTCTTCAGCGTTAGCTTTAGGTATCTTGAATTCAACTCTAAAATGACTACAATTGCACTCTATAACGTATTTTGAATCGTAATCAGTAGCGCATTTGAGTTTCTCGACAGCTTGATCCAATATAGAATTATGAACTCGAGGATTAGCAAGTGCTAAATTCATATGACTGTCTTGAGCTAATAGCATTTTATCCTTATAATAGTAGATGATAGACGAATTAGCACAATCTTCGATGGCTTTACAGATAGGATCCAAGGTTTTGGATTTGGATACTTGATGAAACATGTACTGTTCATCCGTGTTAGTAGTAGCTAGCAATACTTAACGAGCATTACATTCAATGTCGTCAATAACAGCAGATTTTACTTCGACTACGCTACCGAATAAGTTAAAAGCTTTGATTGTATCAATTTTAGATTCGGGATATAGAACGCTTTTCAAATCGTTGATTTGTTTCTTGAACCCCATAATATCAGGAATAGCTGAATATAACATGTAACAGTCTTCGATAGACCAAGGTTCAACCGCGTTACCCTGTCTACCGTCGTGCCATAACAATTTTCCTTCCTTAGGTCTGTAGATGATTTCGTTCATGTTGAAAAATTCGCTTAAAACTTCATTATCTCCGCATGTAGTTAACAACTCGTTACATTTGTATTCATCAGATACACCGATTTTTTTATATCTAGCCATCATACCACCGAAAGCGTATTCATCGTCAGCTATACCTCCATATGGATAGTAAATGCGAGTCGTAATCATCAAATTTTCATACGACGACCTACTACCGATAAAATACTTTTTGTTGTTAACCCAGAACAACGTATTAGTAAAGCTGAGATGATATCTCATGTTATAAAATTCATCTCGAGTCAATTCAGCTTTTTCAGGGTATTCATCGCTTATAGCGGTAGCAATAGTATTATATACTGAAGCGTTCATGGTGAGATACGACTTGTAGCAGATGGTCTCTATAAATTTTGAGATATTTATAGATATATGAAAATCACTACAAGTGATGATGTATTGGTATCATCATCTATCTACCATTGCCATACGTTAACGCATCTATCGTCTAGTAAATGTCGAATTCTCGTCTCGTAATCCTTTATGATACGCAAATGATTCAATCTATCTTTATAGAGTTGAAGATAAGCCCTTTCGTCGTATGGATCGTGAGGAGGAGATATACTATTCAGTCGACGTTGTCCAAAGAAAAAAATTCGTTGTGAAATATATAATCCTTTAAAGCGTGTTGGAAATGCGGATTCGTATGAGTTTGAATAAATCTAACCATCATAATACCGATGTTGTCTATGTGGTTATAATTCGACTCTTTATTGGTCACGACGTCTATTTCGTACTGTAAATCGTAACAACATCATAGGGACCTGGCCAGTAAGCCAAAGAATTATAATGTGCAAATTGAAAGCAAAGCCATTTGACATCGTCTTAATC
>JAOXJN010322083.1:0-12538 GCA_025762795.1 Goniobranchus coi
ATAAATCATCTTTTGAATTTCTTTCATTAATTATTCAAATTGATTAAGACTCTCTGTTTTGGGGGAGTTTGGACTACTATAAATACAACCAATTGATACCTGCGGCCCGGGAAATGTCGTGAAACAACAGTTGCAGCATATGATGTCTCCCCTAAAACCAGAATCAATCACAGAAATTAAGAAGGTACCTAGATCTAGTGTTTCCGTAATTCATCGTTTACTCAACACCTTTGCGTCCAATTTGTTGCAAACCACAAAGCCGTCATTCAAATTCTCGAAATGATCTGGATCTAGTTAGATCGATATATTATCGTTCCAAGGGGCGAGTCAGGCGATCACATGAAGTGTAGGGAATCTTGTCTTGAATCCAAAGAACTTACAATGTAATCCAAATCACAATTTTGAAATATTAATTACTGGATGGCAGCACAAACAGGCCATTTTGTCTTTAACTAACACATGACACAAAATACGTTTGCCATAGGCAAAATGGCCATTGTGTGGACAATGGTAAATCACTGAAGTTTGTGAAGAGTTCAAGCAACGTCCTGTAAAGAGAAACAGCGAAAAGACGCCGGCTTCAATGTGACAAAAGCTGTGAGCATGAGTCACTAGCCTATGGTGACTTTCTGACCAATCTTGCAATCGTCCAATGCCTGACGTCCAAACTAGACGGAAATGCCTGCAGCAGTAGCGCGCTCAGCAGACGCCAACACACACACACACACACACACACACATGGCTGTATAAGCCCCAAAATGGGTTCCCTGTCTGGCCACCTGGAAAATGGGTTCCACTAGTTCTAAATATTATTTTTAATTTCTGTAAAGTGCTTCTGATTAAATGCTTTCTCAAAAGGGTAAACACGACAAAAATTTTAATAAAATATTAATTTTTTGGAAGTTGTGAGGTCTTTAAAAATTGGGGTTATTTTGAAAACTGGGTTTACGACTAAAAATAGAATATACATGTACATGATCAAACCCATTAAAATGGGGTCTTGCGTATGTTTGATGCCATAATGAAAAGTACTCGTGCCATTTCTATGGGTTTTTGTATTTTAATACATTGCACATGTTGGAAAATATACATTTAATTTAAAATGTAATACATTAAATTCAGAAGGTTCATTCTCATTCAGTGGTCATAGCGCAGATAAAGAAATGGGTTGTTTTTGTTTTGCTTTTTTGTTGGGGGAGCAGGGGGGGTTCTTAATTGCCTAATCATGTTATTAAATGTTTTGTCAGGTTAGATTATTCTGGTGTAAGATAAGGCAAGAAGGTTTGCTTTCGCCGTTGTTTTTGCAATACAATTATCCTTACAGGGCACTAGATTAAAAACTTATGGATGTCTAGATAAATGATCCTTAAAAAAAAAAAATTGATCTTTTAGAAAGGTGTCTGGTTTTGAAAGTTATCTACATGTATTTGATTAAGCTATTACTTATAAGGTAGACTTATATCTGGGTATACAGTCTGTTTCCATCTCTACTTTAAGTTTCATGTAGATCAATGTCAGAGATATACATGTATAGTCATCATCATCAATACCAGGTTGGAGCCAGACATTGGCGACCATGACACGCCATTCATTTCTATGTTCAGACAATCTCAGGAAGTTCATGCTATTAGTTTTCTGCTTTTTGTTTGTCATCCAGTGATATAAGTTCTCCAAATATGTCACCCTCTGCCTGCCCCAACTTCTTGTCCCAGACCACTGAAGTTTTAATTTTAAGGTCATATAAATCGACACAAGGAACTACTATCATCACCTTTCTGAACATTGCCTTCATCTCAACCTTCCTATTCCTCCTCTTTTTTTTCTCTCCTTCTTTGTCAATTTCAGGCGGTAGTAATTATGAGCCATTGATTAAAAGTCTATTAAACTTGGCCAAAGGTAATTTTGCTGCGGCAGAGGAATACTGTAAACTGTGTGCGAAAAGGTGGCAGTTATGCATTTTGTAAGATCAGTAATGGATTACATTGTATTTTGTCCATTAATTATTTGTTTTTGTCAGATTTGCAATCCAAATATGACTCTTGGTTGTCACGCTTTATTCTGAGATATTCTATAATACAAATCATTTCAGGCATCTTTTTCCTGAACATGTCTTGCTGTTAAAAGATAGGTTTCTACAACTTCAATTAGACATTTGATCACTGTTAATGAATAAAGAGGCATGCCTCCAACAGCTATTTTCAAGCAACACAGCTTTGTGTCAATGGCTGATTTACTTGTCATTTACAACCTGTACAATAAATAGCTTCTCAACTCATTCATTAATATGTTTTGTTAGAATAATACTGTTGAATCCCTTTAAACTGAAATTGGAGGGTCCATACTTCTCATTTTGATTTAAAGATAGATTCTTTGGTTTAGGTCCATGCTATTGTGTATCAAATTTCAATTTGACGGAATTCCAGTAAATTCAACTGTTTCAACATAAAAATAAAAGTTACACAAGAAATGCAATTTAAATTTAATGGTTTATTAATTGGAAAAAATAATTGACATTATACATTTATTGTGAAACAAAAATACTTCAAAAGAGATGCAAAAACTGGAAAACCTTAAAGATAAATATGCGACAAATCTGAAAAACAATTTGAAACATTCAAAGACAGACTAACAGCCCATTATGTAGAGAAATCATGAGAGAGAAGGCAACAACTGTAGGCCTATTTGTTTGTTTGGGATTTTAGGACTCTTTTCAACCTATAAGGTCATCTCAGTGTCCATAGGAAAAAGTAAGACAATAGACTATGGACAAGTTCAAAGAGAGAATAGAAGTAGCAGGAAGAGGTTTTTAGAAAGAAGCTGAAAGAGGAAAAGAAGCACTTGGAATGATAAGTACAATACATATAATAATAATAATTATACTACTACTTCTAATAATAATATTAGTAATAATAATAATAATAATAATAATAATAATAATAATAATAATAAAAGCTGTATAAAAGGAGAGATGATTTACAGAGAGAAAAATTAAACATCTCTCAAAAAAGTTTTTAAAATTTTAACAATGGCCATCAAACCTCAACATGTATGTTTTGATAACCAACCAGGATCTTCTCCGCCCTTAAGTGCAAAAGTACTTGGTCCTTCTAGACAGCAAGTGACCCTTATAGTATTTGTAAGCCATACAGTGGACACATAATATGGAGGATGGCCACTGAGTATTAATATAATCCTTCCCTCCCGATACAAAATCCTTCCCCCTTCTTAGAAAACAAAAGAGAGCCTGATAGAAGACATGACACACCAGAGAAGAAGCTCTCACTCAATTCTTTTACGACCTGCATGGGAAGATTTGGCATTGGCTCTATTCTACATATCTCATTTGAGGACCCAGGACCCTTATGGGACACTGACAATGGAAAAAAAAGAGTGCTGGATGAGATAACACATGAAGCCAAACATAACAAAATGTAGATGATAAAAGAGAACATTTGGAAATGAAAGAAATCTCAACAAAACATAGAAAAGAGTGGATAAACTGAGCTGTAGAAAAAAGTCAAAAACATTTCACAAGCAAAAGCTCTAGTAAAGAAAATTTTGCAAGACAACAAAGGAACAAAAAAAAAAATTTGAAAAAATAAAAAAAATATATATATACATAAGAGGGCCAGAGAAATATGTGAAATGAGAAATTATAGAAATGAAATCAAAAAATAATATGGATGACATTCTCGAATCCTGAAATATGCTCTTCATTCTACAGAGACCTGTGCAGATCAACAAAAAAAAGAACGGCCTGTACCAGACCAAAAACTCAAAGTTTGCAGCATGTACAAGTATTGACAGTTCACAAATCAAAAACAAAAGATAAACTTTGCAAAGTAAGGAAATGGGGTACCAAATAAGAATGGCCTTACACATTGAAAAGAACTCATAATCACAACCTACTTTTGGTGTATCTTTATAAAGTTTGCTCATATAAAATGATTATGTACAAAAAGGGAGACATGAAGTCATGACGGATATTAAAAACTACAGACCAATTATTCTACTCTCATATATATACAAATTTATATATAACATTTATAGATGTAAAAACTTTTCATAAGAATAATCAAGGGATTCTACACCTAACAAAGTATACTTCCTGCTGTGGAGGGACAAGCCTAGAATCAATAAATGAATCACAGACATAAGAGAGAGATTACATAAATCTATTCTTTGAACTCATGCCATGACACAATATGCTGTTCCAGAGATATCTTTGCACATTGATACATGATGTAGTATAATGCTGTGAACATTGCTTTGAGATTGCACAAATCTACATCTTGTTTTGCTTTTTGATTAAATTATAAACAAAGTCTTTGACATTGCGCCATGATCTCAACCTAAGACTGGGTTCAGCTGCTACTGCCTTCATGGCTTGATCCTTTCTTGGTACATTTCCTGATACAATACAGTGAGAAAGATGACGCTTCACTGCGGTAACTTCATCCTCGGACCATGGTTGTCTTTTCATCTTTTGGCGTTGTTTTGGTTGAACATTAGCGAGATTTGTGGCTCTTTGAGTGACAAGAACATTTGTTTTTGGTTGTTCATCCTCAATATTCATGAGTCTTTTTCTTATAATGGTAGTGACATCATCCTGCTTTGTCTCATGATTCTTTGTTCTTTTGGTTTCATCATCACTATCCAATTCCTCTTCCATGTCAGACTGATTATCATCATGTGGCTCACAATTGAGCTCATCATTTTCATCTACACCACTTTCAAAATTAATGGATACACCCTTGTTTACTGCTAACAAAATTTTTGCCACTTTGGCTCTGTCTAGCACTTCCAGGGGCTGGCGATATATACTCCTATGAACACGTATGTCATGACCAAGGAAGGTGGCTAACTGGTCTTGTTCCCATTTGGTTATTTGTAAAGTTTGGGAAAGAGTGGCTACTTGCTTTCGAAGATGGGTGAAAGTAAACAAGGAAACATCTGACACCTCTGCTTTCTTTGCAAACTCTCTGATGACATCGCTACCTCGATAAGGCCTTTCACCAGTTTGTGTTGCAAAGAGATATTTACTTTCAATTGGTGGGTTCTGTTGCTTCCGAAATGAAATTATTTTTTGAATACTGTCTATCATATTTGGTGTCAGCAGAATAGGTACTTTTCTACCGAATTTACCCCTGATTTCAATTCGGTTGAAGTGAGTTACCAGCTTCTTTTCCACTTCAGAAAGATTATCATACGTCTCGGGACTACTCACACCACATTGCATCCCCTTTTCAAAATCGTCGATCTTCAGCCTTTGTACCTCTCCTCCCCGCTTTCTGTTAAAGAGTGAAACTGAACATAGAGTTGCTTTGGTGCATGTGGCATAGTCATTTGACTTCATTTGTTCATCAAGTACAATGTGAACTTTTTCAATGTCTGTACAAGCTGGCATCAGTTTTGGCTTGTTAAACCTTGCCTTGTAAACGGACTGTCCTGCATTTGCACTAATGTAATCAAACCAATCACCGCTGAAAAGATTATCAAACCTGTTTGCTTGTGACATTAAATCCTCATCTTCACTCTTGATTGCTTCAGCTTTGAGAACAGAAACACTTTTTTTGATGGAATGACCCAGTCTTAAAGCCAGAGACCCTTTTTTGAAGTGATGTTGCTCTTCATCAAATTCTGCAAGCTCTCTGACACTTTGGACAAGAAGATCAAAATTTTGCGGGTGAAGAGTCTGGGTTAGGGTTGAGACTGCCATATCTGTCTTTTGCCTGACAATTTTTAAAAGGCGACCAAGCTCTCTTATTCTAGAACTTATATGTCCTGGAGTGTGTTCCTCAACATCGGTTGCATAAAACTTCCTTTCTCCAAATCGGATAATCAAACTGTCATTGAGGACAATTTTGGTTATGTCATCCTTAAGCATACGAGATACAACATGACTAAAAAACCTTTCTGACACGTTATGTGGGAGAGGCATTAACATCGACCCCTGTCTTACAGCCTGACCCTTACCACTTCTCCCGTTATCTACACGCTTTGAGCAAGTTTTTGAATGAAGGTACAGCAAAGATTTTCCATACAATCCCTTACAAAAAGAACACATCACACAGTCCTCCACGGATCTGTTTTTTGTCCGATATTTGGGGATCAGCTGTCCAGAGCCTAATTCTAACACCTTGTAATTGTGTTGATAGTCTCCTTGATTAAGCAACTCTGCCCACGCTAGTCTACGCTCAGATGACCCTTTAGTCATAGCTAAAACCCTCACCACCTCACTTTCATTCTTATGCACGCGTTGTAAATGTGTACTCATTTTATTGACAAATTTATGACAATACATACATGAATGTTTTTTGTCCCAAACATTATTTGAATTCACCCTTTTAGCTATGCTAACTTTTGGAGTCTCCTCACAAGCAGCACTTAGCACAGGGAATACTTCACTACCCACACTGGATCTGGAATCCTCAACCACAAAGTCTTCTGCACGACAAATAGCGCTCAAAGATTTTGATGACCTACAGAGAAAAAAAATTGAGCAACATGTTTACTGCTAATGATACATCTCAGTGATACCCATTTTATTTCTTTACTATAAAGCTGCAAAAGTTCATTTTGGTGTCACTATGTCTGGAGAAATCAGACAACTTTTGATAGTCAACCATTTAGTCACCATTTATCAATCTAGACATTTGATAGGTGGGCTTA
This sequence comes from Goniobranchus coi, assembly GCA_025762795.1. NCBI lineage: Eukaryota > Metazoa > Mollusca > Gastropoda > Nudibranchia > Chromodorididae > Goniobranchus > Goniobranchus coi. Next base: position 6,673 of record JAOXJN010322083.1, read on the forward strand.
GACTCTCTCTTAAACTAAGAGTTTGAGGTAGGCCTATACAAAGGTCAACTACAAGAAAGATAGAAATCACACCATAGTATTGTTTCAAAACAATGTCTACTTTTATCATCGGGATCTTCCCTCTGCTCACTTTGTCCATTTCCTTATCCCTATTTTACTTCTTTTTTATCTTCATTTCTACTTCTACCTCTTATTCTTACTCATTTTGGTGGTTGTCTTTCAATATGACATGTCTATTTGAAGGGGTCTCAACTAGATGTATAATATATCATCAGATAATACCTTCTTTTTTTTTTTTTTAACAAAGTGCAGATCTTTGTTACATATGAACATGCCATGCATGAACATATTCTTTTGGAGATCAAAATTTTGTCAATTAGCAATAGTAACGAGCATTCATTTACATGTGCACATACTCTACATAGGACCTAATGGGTTTATATTCCGCACTCCATCTGTAAAGATCACAATCTGAACAATTCCTAAGCAATGGATAGAATAGTGTTGTTGGCAAATGGCAAAATTGTAAATGGATCTTAGGTTTGAGTTTGAAACATATAAGGTAATAGCTTTTTGAGTGCAAATGTACAATTCCTATTTACAAAAGCTGACTCCCAATTCACATTCATTAGACGGTTGGGTAACCATGAGTAGGGTCCTGATTATGCTTGCCATCTAGCATTGTGGGGCAGTTTGCCCTTGATCTCCTTGGAGACTTTAACCTTTGTTGAGTCTTAAGAGCCCGGCTACCCAAAGTAGTGATGGGTGGATACAGGGGAGCTGACAAAACATTATGGTTCCAAACTCAGGACCAAACCCAGTGTCATTACAACTGCTCTACACTCATGTCTCCTATTTATAAACCAAAAAATAAATTAAAAAAACAATGAATCATTTGTTCGGCCCAATCATTATCCTGTCTCAGCCTTCAGATGTTCCTTGCCAGCATCCACAGCATGCCTGACAGTGCCCATTCCGGGCTTGTAATTGGAACACAGACAAGACCAATGCATCTATGCTTGTCATCACATCCAGATGCATGAGAGGTTCAAGCACTCTTGCACACTCTAAGCACGACCCCATGCAAATGTTCTGTGCTAGACTTCAAGATGTCACTTGGACCTGCAATTTCAACGCATCCTGCAACTGCCCATACCAGTTGATTATAATGACTTGATGGTGCAGGATGCCCTGACCAGAGATGTGCCTGGCTGACCAAGAAAGACATAAAGGCTCTCTTAGAAGAGACAGTCTGCTTCAAAGAAAGCTTGAGAAGGTGGCAAATACTCCCTCGAATGCATGCTTGATTCCTCTGTCACCGCTGAAGTGAAGACTTTCCGCAGGCTAACGGGACAACCATAACAGGAGACAACCCGTTACCATTTGCTCCGAAAACAATGTGAGAAATCTTTGTGGAATCTATTATGACATAAGCAATTCCAACCTTGAAAGTATCGATTCAGCTCCAGTTGGGATCATAAATAAACAAAGTTTGTTATTTGGCTAAGAAATATTTATTTCGGACCAATGATCACAATTGAAGATGAAAATCATAATCCTTTTATAAATGTCCTTAAACCTACCAATTGCAATCAGCAGGGCCATCATTGTCTTGACCAGGATCCCAGTCACTGTCTTGACTGTCACTGGAATCAGTAAAGGGGTTCCTCACTGATTCATCATCATCCTCTTCCATATGGGTGGACTGGCTGTTAAAGATTACAAAGTGAATGCAGACATTAAATACATATTGCTTTTTTTTTTCTCAAAAAGCCGTCGTAAACAAAAACAAGGGGATAGTGTTAACAAGCGTTCCATGCTAATTAGTTTGTTTATAAAGTCATCTCAGTGCCATAGGAAAAAGTAAAATGATAGACTATGGACTGGTTAAAAGAGAGAACAAAAAGAGCAGAAACATGCTGTCAGGAGAGAAAAAAAGTTGCCGAAGTGGAGAAGAAGCATTTGAAATAATAAGTACAATAACAAAAGGAGAGGTGGTTTACAGCAAACAAACAAAAAAATCTCTTAAAAATGAAAAAAAATCCACCTTTTGACAATGAACATCAAACCCCAACCAATCACCATGATAACCACACAAGATTTTCTACCGCCCTTGGTGTACCACAGTGCTCGGCCCAACTAGAAAGCCAATGACTCTGCTAGTATTTTTTAAGGCCCAGTGTGCACATGAATGGGGGATAGCCACATAATGTTAATAGGCGTAATTACCTCCACCAGCAAAATCCTCCCCCTTCTACTTCTAAGAAAATGAAAGAGAGCCTGACAGAAGTGAAGCTCTCACTCAACCCTTAGTCGCCTTTTATGGCATGCCTTTTATACCCCTATCGGTTGGGGACCAGGGACCCCCTAGGGAACATGTCATGCTAGTTTATCATTTATTGACAGCTATAGATGGATTGCACAATTAATGTCTGTATTCTGTTCTAACGTATGCTTTTCTTATATAGGTTGTTCATCAGCATTAGCATTAGCAGATTAAGGATATATGGATTTGTTCGAATTTAGGTTAAATAAAATTTCTCTGAATTTGTGAATGTTACAGAATTTACGTTACTTTGGCTCACTTGTATGCCACCTCTCATGATATGTCATCCTTGCCCTTACAAAGAAAAAGGTTTTGCTTGCTACTTGCTATCAGCAAACAATTTCAACATATATGTACTCTAAAGTTATGCATTCTTGACGGAATTTTAAAATTTGTGAAAAAAATGGAAACAACACAATCATATTATATGCATCTATTTAAACTAGATTGTAGTGCGGATGGAATTTGAAAAATCTCCCTGGCATTACAATTGACATGATACATGTATTTAGTTACTAATTTCTGGCAAGACTGATTCAATTTCTTATATATGTGATGCTGACAAAAAAGAAACTAGTTTCACAAATGATTAAAATAATGATAATCTACACTTATTGATTACAAATGAATTAAAAATACCCATGAAAACTGCACAGTATACATTAACACTTTATATCTAAATAGAGAACTGGTTAGAGCATGTCTTTCTCCTTCCATTTTTGAAATAAAAATTTGTTATTTGCTTGAGAATAGTATTTTAATTATGTAGAAAAAATTTGGTTTGATTGATGAACTTACACTTTATCCTTTGTCTCATATCTCATCTTTTTTATTTCTGGCTGTCCATTTGAGCTCTTTGTGGTCACTACTGTAGAGCTTTACACAAAAGGAGAAAGAGCATCATCAAAAAATTAATATACAATATCCAGTATGCCATAAAGATATATTTGGCGATAATCATACAGTAAGCCTCTGCAATGGACATATTATCTACCAGACTATCCGGGAACGATAGGCCATCCACCCTAAACCAAAGAGCTACAAATGAACAAGCATGTTTTTCACGATTTTATATTACATTAATTTTAACTTTTAACTAGTTAAACATCACAGTGGTTTTATTCTCTGTATCAGTTTAAGACTCCAGCAATGTTTTATTAAACCTCACATTTCAAATGGACTTTGCAATGCTTAATCTTAGCCTGTTTCTTAATATCTTGCTAATTAGAGTAAAAAGGTAATAATTCTGAATATCAAGACAATTGAGTGAAATCTGCCAAATTATGTAAACTGTGGTTTTACACACACAAATATATATATATATACATAAAAAAGTTACTTTTATGTAAATCGTAATAAACTTACTTTTGACTACTTTGAAGGTATTCAAAGAAATGTGAAAATGTAATTTTTCTGTCCGTCATCATGGCACATCTTTCCCTGTTCGAATATAAAAAGAAAAACATAAATATCATTATTTTCGTATCTAGAAGAAAGGAAGAGCATTACAAAGTGTTAAGTTGTAGTATCATAAGTATGTTCTGTAGATCTATATAGAGGCCTATACATACTTAGACTGTAGCAATTCTAACAAATTTTAAAAAAAGAACAAGATCTCTATAACTTGTAGACCCTATGCCTATGTATTATACCAAATTATTGGCATTAGCACAGTGCAGTGGTAGAGTGCGCTGCTTTAAGTTAGTTATAGATCTAGGCATACTGTATTCTTTGATGATAAGATAAATATCTAGATATATAGATCTAGATCTAGCTATATCTAGATTCTGATTGTGGAGCATGCTTTTTGTGATGGAGCCTGGGGACTTCGAAGTGTGGTCGCCTGTTATGAAGGAGGCAGAGAGGCCTTGGTAGTCCTACACAGATCTATCTAGATTTATATCTAGATATAGATAAAGAAACTTGGCACAAATGTAGGTAGATCTAGATCTAGATCTAGACCTCTTGACTAGATCTTGGGAGTGTGGCAGTAACCTGAGCAAAAGTTTGCTTTTAGGCTCGAGAAAAAAGAAGCCCTTTCTGCCATGGAAGGGTAAGGGTGCACACTTAAACTTAGACTAAGTGACAGAGCCCTAGCAAGACGCAAGATTCACTCCTACTCCTTCTGTTGGTCTTGGCCTCGGTTCTTATCCAGATTTTGCCACAATTTAAAAAATATAATCTTCATCAGTCTACATCTAATCTAGATATAGAGATACCAAAGTGTATACATTACCTGCAAAGAAGATCGGTCTGGACAGTGTGAACATCATTGTTTTTGTGCCATTCGTTGACGGCCTTGACTTTGGGAACTTGTGAAGGAAGTTGAATCACAATAAAACAAAAACGTTGATTGGCTTACAGCAAAACACGAAGCCAATGAAATGTCCGCTAATATCGTTGCGACGGCAGTGCAAGGCCTACCTTGAAGACTTGCGTTTCATGACAATCTGTTCACGCAAATGCCAGCGTGTTGAGACCATACGCAGTGACAAACGAAATCACCAAACTGGGTTCCATGAGAGATATTGAATATATTGCCCCAATCTGGACCCAAGGAGTGTCATGAAACGCCTAAAAAAAATGGGTTCATTTTTCATGAACCCATTTTTTTCATGAACCCATTCTAAAGGTCCCATGACTTACATGTGAACCCATTTCAACGGCTTTACAGGCGCACACAAACACACACACACACACACACACGCACACACACACACAGATAGATTTAGTGTCTTAAAATATCAACTTCCTGAAAACACCAAAACTTGAAATTATTGATAATTGGCTGTTCGTTGGCCAATAATTTGATAATGGATGTGTTATTTTATATCATCCAAAACTGATTGATAGTTTTGTTACTGTCTTTTTTTTCACGCTGAGAAAAGGTAATTTTCATATTGAATAAAGGCAAAATCTAGTCTGCGAAGAGGCCAATCTTGAATTTGTACCGCGGCTGATCACTCTGCACTAGAACTTTTCCTGTGTGTGGTGTGTGTGTGTGTGCGCACAACTCAGCAAGAGTCATAAGTCAAGCACCTTTCACCATGGTTAGTAATAAGTACGGGACCTAGTAGGATCATGTCTAAATACACGCTTAGAAGTTACAAAGTGATTGTTTTTTCTTTTATTTTTATTATTTTGTGAGTGTCACGTCACTTTTCAGTATCGTAGGTCATCCCAGCGATGGTGCAATAATTTTGACGCACAACACGAATGATTCACCAAGTCACAATATACCTACGCCTAGTCCACCAGTCTTAGAACTGCTCTCATAATGCCGAGCGCCAAGCAGGCAGTTAACAAATTACCAGTTTTAAAGTCTTACGTATGACTCGGCCGGTGATCAAACCCGTAATCTCAAAATTCCGCGGCGCATTCTCTACCACTAAACCATCGGTTTCCGGAAACTTCTTCAGTTCTGCACAGACAGAATAGGCCCTCTGCAGCTATCAGCGTGTTATAAGAGCGACTGAAATAGCATCCCTTTCCTCGCTTCTATATTCTCTCCAACTTCTCTGTTGTTTGTGATTGTGGAAT
>JAOXJN010333186.1:0-25940 GCA_025762795.1 Goniobranchus coi
GGTTCTCAGATAATAATAATATGAAAAAAAAGAAAAAGAAAAAAAAAGAAAAAAAAGATCAACAACAGACAAAACAAAACAAAAAACATAGCAACAAATAAGAACTAAAAACAAACGAATCAGAGACAGCGACAGACAAATAGACAGAGACAGGCAGTAAGAAAGACTGACAAACTTGACTAGATAAAGATGAGAAAGCCTACAGAAAGCCGTCGGAAAATGTGGGCAAAAACTACAAACCGCTTGACAGACAGGCAGAAGGATTTCGCTTACTTTAAAATTCAAATGCATTACGCCTCCTCCACCGTCGAAACAAAGAAATAAAACGATTTAAACAGTCAATGTAATTATTCAATACAAATCCACTGACATTGTTTGATCAAAGTTTTGCTTCATTTATGTTGATAGGGTACAAGACATCAACCCAAAGCAAATAATGATCATAGAAGTGATAGAGCAGGACAACAGATCTGAAGCCACGTCTGGCCATTATAAAGACTACGTCCCATCCGGGATACCGTTTGGGCCAAAGGACTTTCAAATTTTGCCTCATTGTAATACAGACACTCAAGAGCCATTGTTGACCAGCTGGCGAATAGCGTCCATTTAATCAAAAGAATTACCTTCTCAATTACAGGAAGAGAATAGAGATTCCCTTAACATAATAATCTCTAGCGGCACGTTGAGAGAGGTAGCACTTCTTGGTGTGCATTTCAACTCATTCTCGATACAATTCATTGACCATCCACAGGGATCCCGGATCGTTTAATACGTCCATACATTTATCTTGAAAGGCGCGCATTTCATGGATCCGGTCTCATTAAACGGCGAATAATTTTAACAAGATCACTTTGGACGTGTAAACGGCTTGAAATAAATATTATCTCCACAAGAACAATCAATGCCAGAAACCGTTCTCAATGTACCTGTCGGAATCTGCTGACCGTTCACAGGATGGACTGGCCATCAGGGCCAGGTAGAATCCTCTAATAGCTCTTGGTTTGTTCGTTGTGCCTTTTTATAATTAAACCCTGTTTTCTATGCTCTTTTGGTTCCATTCAGACTTCCCCTCCGTGCTATTGAAGCGGGCCACGTCCAGGCTTTTGATGGGATAGGATACAGCGAGATGGTTCATTGCAGAACGCTTTCCAATTGTTTGCTCAACACGTTCCGTTTTCGAAAATTGTCGTTATTCAAAGATCTGGCGTTGACACTTCATCAGACTTTTGGAACAAAAGAGAAAACAGAACAAACAAAACCGCGCTACCAAGGTAAAGAGGAAGAACACGACGGACAAAATAAAACAAATACACTAAAGTTGAAGACTATTAATTTTATCGTTCTTCCTTTTTGGCTAGTCAAACTGCCTCTGTTCCTCTCGTAAGGATGGAAAATACGGACCGTAAAATCTTGTGATTCAAATTAAAGATGGTGATAATGGCTTGCCTTAATTATATCGTTTATTCGAATTCACTACCGGAAATGAGATTTCTTTCAGTGTTATCGAATCTTTGATAAGGTGCTTCAAACCTTTCCGCTCGCGATATTCACCAGATGTAAATTTTGTTGGCCCTCCAATGCAAAAGGCCATTCTGTTTACAGGAATATTTTTTTTTCGAGATCTAATTGTGCTCATTACGGTCCATAACTGATTTATTTACATGCATTTATTTTCGAAAAATAGCATTATGGCTCCTAACGTTGTCTATCAAAAAGACACACAAAAACAAGGACACAGTTTAATCAACAGATAAATCTACACACAGCCCCGTACACACACAGCTATAACCAGAATCATGGCTGTATTTGTGTAATTTTTAAATGAATAATGATAATAATAATATGGATCATCGCAATGGCAAAACAAAATATTGCTCACATCTCTATTCGTTCTCCCGACTTAGTGTCTGTAAAATTCTGTATCTTTGAGTTTTGAGGGAATATTCATTTATTCATTTATTATTAATTAATCAATTAATTTATTAATTAATTAATTTATTTATTCATTTATTTTCTTATTTATTTATTTATCTATTTATTTATGTATTTATTTATCTATTTATCTATTCATTTATTTATTTATTTATTTACTATTTATTTATTTATTTATTTATTCATTTATCTACCTATTGATTGATTGATAGATTGGTAGATTGATTGATTGGACGTTTATTGTTGTTTTCTCTATTTGTGATTGTTGTGTTTGTCCGGTGTTTTGAAGGCTCCTTTTCCACTCTTTCAGGTAATCTCAGCTCTCATGGCACCAAAATACGACGGGATATATGTAATTTCATCTTGCCATACCTACATTTATACACATGTGTTGTCTTAACGGTTGCCAGTAGTGGTGTGTCAAATAACTGTAACATATAATTAAATACATGCATGTACAAGCATCGATTCTTTGCTATTTCAGCACCCCAAGGAAGGTGAATCCAAAAACAGAGGCTGAAAGGAAGCGGCCGACCCAAAAGTGCGATGGATCAAACGAAACAAAAAACCGTTCGTACATCCTTGAAGACATTTCACAGACACAGCCAAATATGGTGGTCGTAGGGGCTGCGGATAAAAAGCCGTTTTCACTTTATTGAGTTTTTTTGTTGCCGTCGTCATTGTCTTTTAATTCCCTCTTTCTATTTCCGTCCCTGGTAACCATCTTCTTACATCTTACATCCTGCCAGTGCCGATATCGTCACATAGGGCCTCAATAGTGTCTCGCCATCCATCTCTGTCTTGTGCTGCTGTCATCACCGCCTGTACTGACTGCATGCCCATTCTCTTTGCCTCCCTCATCAATGTTCTGGTAAGCGTCTGGTAACCATGGATACCAATTAATCAAATTCTATGATATTTTCAATATTTTCGTCGTTTATTTTGATATTTGCATCCACGATGGTTTTATCCGTCTTGGTGATTTTTGTCGATTTTGCACTCAGAAAAGTATTTTGTGCTTCACGATTTGACTTTGCAATAACCAGAAGGGCAAATTAGGCAAGACCTGAAATAGCAGTGACATGACATCAACTCTCCAACGAAAATAACGCTATACAAAGGCCTGGTTGTTTCTATCCCTCTTTACCTCGCGAGAGCTGAGTCAAGACAGTCGAGACAACTTGGGCGTTCGAGAACGAGTACAATAAACGATCGTTGAGACGGACCGCGGGACCAATGACTTTGTTCGGGCCCAAGTTGCATCACGGGCAGGTCCACATGAACACCTCATAGCGCTCGTGAAAGAAAGAAGTTGGCATGGTTTGGACAAGTCACGTGCCACGATAGTATGACCATGACAGTCCTGCAAAGGATCTTAGAAGGAGGCCGGAGACGGGGACCACAAAAGAAAAGCTGGATGGACAATCTTGAGAGGTGGACCCGACTAGATAGCTCCATCCTGATGTGGACCTCGACGTCTCTGACGTCCACAGAGTCTCCCCTACGACTAGCCGATCATGGGGAGGATTGAGCCAGTGTTTGACTTCACCGAGATAATCAGATTTTCTGAGCCTTTGCTTGCTGTCGATAATAAAACGTGTCATCAGTACATTTCAGTTCTTGGGATTTGTGACCTTCAATATTAAGGCTGTAAACAGATTCACATTGTGTGCGATTTCTGTCAAGATGTTCTCTGCATAGCTGTTACATAGATTTGGCGACAGGATACACCCTTGCCACATTCCAATGCTGACATCAAAACATTGGGATCTCTCGGTTCGTGTATCCCTCGAGTCACTTTTGGACAGAACGGCACGGCGACATCCCCATGACTCTTTCTGCGATAGAATCGTCTGGTCAGCAGGAGAGTGTAGACAGGTAGAATGTCAGTGCACACAGGACTGAGTGGAGGCACAGACAACTTATACGTCAGATTGGTGATTAGATTATTGTGCGTCTCCCTCAGCTGGACCTCGTGAGCTGTTGTGTTCGTAGGAGTGTCTGTACTGGTCTCTATCGTCTTGTATTCAACGTACAAAAGAAACTTTCTCGGCACGTAAAATACCAAATCCGCTCGCCGTGACCTCTTCAGGACCCTATTAAGGGAGACCTCCTTGAACACGTGAACAGGTGTGTTCTGACAGCAGCCAACCGCCATATTGCTGAGGACTTGACACAGTTCATGCGAGCCCTGTGGGAACTCTCTGGTCAGGTCAGCGACGCGTTTCACGTTCCTCCCAAACGCCAATTGCAGCTTCTCGTGTCGTATGATACCTCTGTGCATCGCCGATGATGAGTTCTGTTTACGAATCTTCCTCATGTCTGCTGAAGCGTCCTGCCGTCAGCCGGAAGAAGAGGAAACAAACTCTTGGAGAGGCCAGAGAGCGATCGCAGAAGAGACAAAAAATGGCTACCGAGTCCAGTACGAAGGAGGAGAAATTAACCCCAGGTGCCGTTGTGAGGACGCCTGTGGTAGATTACCTTGTGAAAAGGCTGTACGGTTTTCCATTTAATAGTGTTGACGACGTCGTCTCCAATTGTGAGACTCATTATCTGAATCAGAAGTACGTTGGGTCAGAGGATGTGGCCTGGGCTCTCAACACCAGCAACGTACTGGTCGTCAAGTCTCCGATGGGAAGTGGAAAGACCACAATGGTGCGGGACATTATAAGTCGGCACGAGAGAGTTCTCATCATATCTTCCAGTAGAGCATTCAGCGACTTTATGTGCACCATCGTCCCTGGTCTGGTAAACTATCAGGACATCAAGGGGAGTATCACCGCAGACAAACACCCCAGAGTCATCATTCAGGTCCAGTCTCTACGCCGCATAAAGAGGATACATACAGAGACGACCTTCGCTCAGTGGCACATGGTGTACCTCGATGAACCTAACGGATGCTTGCATCAGGTGACGTCCTCTCTGCTCACACCCGCCGAGAGACGCATCATTCCAAAGTACTTCAGAAAAGTCATGTCGAATATCCCCACGGTAGTGGTCACTGACGCGGGTCTGGCTCCTTGGCACTTGTCATCGATTAGACATCACCTCCTCTCCGGTCTGTACAACAGACCCATGACATGTTTTATAAACAGGTATAAGCCGGCTACGCATAGGATTAGAGTCTTTGACAAGTGCATGATGTCATGTCACACCTACACCAAATCCTTCATACCCAGACTCAAGTCGGCCCTTGGCAAAGAGGACTCCTTAGTTATGGATCTAGAATGTTTTCTGCTATCCAAGCACGGGTCGGTTGCAAGAGATCTATTCATATCCGTAGTCAGGTCAGCGTACAAAGATAACCCCACCAAAGAGACGGGAGACATCTGTCATTACCTGTACAGAATAGTGAAGGAGAGAAAGGAGAATGCTGTTGTGGTGTGCAACACGAAGAACCAGGCCAACCTCGTAGCCGAGTATGTGAGCAGAGTTATAGGAAAAGACAAGGTTGTTCTGATGACAGGCGACACGTCCTCAGACCAGAGAACCGCCTTTATGACCAATCCCGAGATCTATCTGCAGGGGAAGAGATGCCTCATACACACGACATGCATCAGTGTTGGGGTGGACATGAACTTTGAGTGGGCCACGCGATCGTTTCTGATGATAGACACCATGTCCTACCATCACACCCCTCGTATCGTGGACATGTTCCAGGCCATCGGTAGGAACAGGTGCAGCACAGAGATCAACGTGTTCGTGAACGGGCGGAGATCGTACCCGACATCGACTATGTTGAATGGCGACGGGTACGACTCAGATCACATGAAGTTGGTCACTGGCATGACGAATGACTGGTGTGACCAACCTACGATGCCCTCTGGGGACACCAGAGTATATGACGACATCGAGGAGGACGGACTTGAGGAGGCCGTTGTATCCATGGAGAAGATGGAGAAGGTGTGTAATAACTCTCCTCGTCTGTTCTTTGATGTCTTCATGACACTGCTGTCGGAGACCGTACAGAAGGGATCGGTGACCATTCGTGAACCGCAGAGTTGGCAGACTACGTACAAATTTTTCTCCAAAGACGCAGAGATTAACATGGCTGTGGAGAGGTGTAGACATGAGTTCGGTGACAGGATCACAAAATTTACAACCATCACTCTCGACAGCTTTAATGACATATTTAGAGGCGCTCCTAAGGGAGACAAGAAGGCTGTGCTTCAGGACATCATGGACACTCTGCGCTTATTGATGGGAAAGTTCTCTACCTCGTTCTTCATTCTCAGACACATTAACAAAGAGCTGTTGAAGCAATGGGCTGTAAATTTCAAAAAACTCCAGTACATCGAACCAGAGGACGCAGTGGACATGCTCAACTTTGATCAAGAGGCTGCTACGACTGTTGACCCTGATCATCTGCTGGAGAAGGTCAAGCTTAGTCTCTACAGAAACAATAAGGAATCTTTAATAAGATCATTTTCTGACTTTTGTCACGCTGTTGACGCGACGAACATGCTCATGGACAACACGATAACAGGTGATACGAGTCACATGGATGCTGTGTACAGACTACTTGTGGACGAATACGAGATCAGCACAGACAGAAACAAGGTTATGGAAAGCGTGTGCGCAGCTACCGGCCTGATCATACACAGAGATACAGACACATCAAACATGAGATTTGTCATGCCCGTGACAGACATGAAGGTCGACATTCACAAGATGGCTGCATTGTTACTGTTGTAATTAACTCTTTCCTCCCCAATGCGTCCAAATGCGACTGAGACCCTGAACATGTATAAATAATAAAACATGGAAATAAATACAAATAATTTGTTATGTTGTCATTGCCTTTATTAGAATATTTCTTGCCCTGATGCGCGTTACCCACTTTATTACTGCTCACACGTGCATTCGCGTCAGCAGAATCCTTGACACAGACTGGTGACACACTTACACACTTCATATTGTGGCGGTTGAAGAAGGGAAAATTTTATTCATTATTTTGATGCACCACTGTCCTCGCTGTCTTCCTCTGCGGTGCGAAGCCAGGTCATGCATACGTATCATACCGATAATGCGCGCGCAGGTATGTGCAAAAAATTATACAATTAATGATGATACATGAATGTACATTCGTGTTGGATGCAGTATCGTTCATTAGTATTAACTGCATCCTATAAATAGGTGATATTTTATCCCGGGGCCACATTGTCATTTGCCCTGCTGCGCGACATGCCGTCGGACAGACTTTTCGTCTATTCTAAGAACCCTGTCCTGATCGACAGTGGAGAGTTGTTGAGAAGATGGCCGACAGCCAGTGCACAGATGGATTTAAAACAGTACATGAAGTACAGCACAAACCCCATGATTTCGTGTATGTCCCTCATGACCCACCCCGTGTCGCCGGACAACGCCCTGGACTGTCAGACCAACGTGCACGTCATGTGTATCAATACGGGCTACACGGTATACAGAGCGTCCGACCGACCCGATGCTGAGGAGTTTCGACTGGCGGCCACTGACTCCTACGATCTACTGGCCGAGGTGGAAGGGAAAATGAACGCTGACAACATGTACAAAAAGGTTAGAGTTGAACCGATGACCTTCCCTAACGAACATGTAGCTCAGAGCACCATATCATCTGATCTGACCAAAGTGCACAATGGAATAAAGCCAGATTGCGAGTGGTTCGACAACAGCCATGGAGTCATGGACGAGTTTGTCTTTAAATCATCTCTCATGCAATGCGTCAAGTGCAAAAACGGGAGAAGCGCAAGAATGTTTGAAGGCAATCAGCCCCTCTGCAAGACCTGTCGACCTAACAACAGATTTGAGGGGAGCACGATCACTGTCCCCAAAGTCATTGACTTGTCCAAGATGCCCGGTGGAGGATCGGAACCACTTGACTCACACGTGTTTACCAAACCAGAATTTGTCAATGAAGAGCACGTAATCTTTCTACCCACAGTCGACATACCGTATGTCAGAGGGGACCCTGACCTAGATGAGGAGATGACAAAGCAGTTCCTGAACAAGTCCAAGAGCGTGGTTTACGATATCGAGACAATTACCGTGGACAAGTCCCTGCAGAACATAATTCCAGATGAGATCGTGACAGTCACCATATCTCTAAACACTGGCAGTAACATGACCGACCTCGTGATGTTTACGAGAAAGGTCCCTATACAGTGGTCAGAAGCTGTCGTTACAGGAACCAAGGTTGACTCTAAAGAAATGCTCAAGGACATCAGAAGGTCGTCCACCCCTCTCCCCGATGTACAGATAATTAAGTGCGTCGGCGAAGCAGAACTCCTGGAGCGGTTCAGGGATTATCTGATAGGTTACAAGCCCCACTTCATCGTCTCGTACAACGGCCATGGGTTCGATCACAAGTACCTCATCAGAGCCAGCGTGGCCAACCGACTCAAAAATCGCATGCACGATTCATTTAACCACCTGACCCGTCTGGTCAGGACTAACGGACACGACCCTATGAACGGGATCCAACCCTACCAGTTCCTGAGGCCGAATGGAAAGCACTGTAAGGGACTCATACCAGACACAGTGATGAAGGTAGGGTACGACGTGTTCCCGGCAATGATCAGTCTTGACCTATTCCTGATTCACGACACCTCTTTGAAAGAGGCGTGCAAGATTATGAAAGTGGACGACGGTAAAATGGAAGGCGTGACCCACGCGGACATTCCTAAACTGTACCATGCGGCAGACGTTAACTTCTTCAAGTACGCGGTCATGGACGTTGTGGCTACGACTGACCTGGCGGTCAAGGATCGGTTTGAGTCTATAGAGCTGTTCATGGAGATGGAACAGTTGGTGGCCACCCCGTGGAACCTGTCCGTGTCAAGACAGAAGACCATGATGGCTCAATGCACGACCTATTTTCAGTTCATGTCGAACGGCTTCATCAGAAGAGCCCAGATTCGACCAAAGTCTCTGTTGGCCAGCGTTGTGGTGGATGAAATGTGCAGATATTTTATAGATGGAACACGACCTGCGCAAGACGAGACTGTACAGCTGGTAACCGACTTTTGCAACGGTCATTTTAAATGCAACACGTTGTATAAAAAGTTACCTCCAAATATAGAGGACACTGCCGTTACGGAGGATCTCGTTAAACAGACGGTGAAGAAGCAGCTGTCGTGTAAAAAGCAGATGGACCCCCCATACTCAACTGTGGATGCGGCCATGGCTATCTTCTACGTACTCCAGGGTAACATTGTGTGGAGCCCATTCACTAAGTTGATAGCCGAATTTGAGGCGCTGCCGAACGGACAGAAACACCTACATGGGCTGACCAATTTCATGACGTATCTGGTCAGAGTGAGGACTCTCATGTCCTCGCAATACGAGGACCCTAGCATCCTCTGGAAGGAGTACAAAGAAAATCACAAGACCGATAATGTTAACAGCTGTCAGCTGAAAGACTTCATACAGACAAACCACAATCGGCTGATTGCAGCGGCGAAGAAATCATGGATGTTGCCCAAGGTCTCATCTCTGACCGCGTCAGCTCTAGCTGACATCTTAAAAGATGCCGTGGGATGTGGAATCAAGCTGAAGATGGCTGCCTACGACGGGGCACTCATAATCTGTCCAGAAGCAAGGGTGGCGTTGAATCTACTGGTTGGCGTGTTTGACTTCAGGAGTCAATACCCGAACGGTATGCGTGCCATCAACTTGGGGATAGATACACATGTGTCTCTGCAACTCGTGCTGAGGTGTATAGGCGCTGTCATGCGCATCCTAGGACTGTCTAAGGTGGACGCGGCCCGTTATGTTGCCAAACACTTTGTACACGTGTGTTTCACGAGACGCACAGACGATACTGTGGATTGGGTTGCCCACATTGATGATACAGAGTACCTGGACAGGAACTGTGTCTTCTTCATAAAGAATGCCGTGTCTATACAGAATCACCAGTTCAAGAATGAAATAGACTCCAGAGTCGTGGACAAGTTTAAGGCGGAGGACCAGAGCCTTCCTGCCGAGGTCAGAAATAAACACAAGAAGAAGAGTAACACCAAAAAGGTCAGTATCAACTCAAGATACGGTCTGATCCAGTCTGTAATCAATCCCAGATATCAACCTACCGTCACCGGTGTGGGTAGACGCAGTATCCAACAGGTGACTGGTGCGCTCAAACGCATACTTGGAACGAAGGACATCTACGGCGACAGTGTACCTGGCTACACTCCTCTCACCGTCAACGTACAAGGGGAGACAACAACGACAACCTTCGACGAGCTATCGGAACGACTGCAGTGGATGCCCTATGGAGAACACAAAGAAATGGCTATCGTTGGTATGGAGGGTATGGGACAAGATTACTTCATACCAACTCGCGATGGATGGACCAAGGTCATTCGGTTTATACGGCACAAGGGTCACGGAAAGGCTATTCACCGTGTCACTACACGGTCTGGATTAGTTGATGTTACTGAGGATCACTCGTTGCTGGACAGGTCAGGGCGACAGGTTAAACCCGACGATGTAAACCTGCACAGGATGGATCTGATGTCTACTCCTGCCTACTGTCACAAACACCCCTGTACGAACTGGTCTGGATGCGATCCAAGGCAGAGACAATGCACCGTCACGTCCCAGTTGGCCGCAGAAAAGACGCGACTCTTCTTACTCGGACAAGGGGTAAACTCGGTCTTCATACGCCCTGTATACACTGGCCGTGATGGTGATGGTCACCTGTATCACTTAAAATGGTCATGGAGACAGCTGCAGATGGGAGGAGACCACATAGTCAATAGCCACCGAGTCATCTGTCGGGAGTATGACGACTATGTCTACGACGTGGAGACCCTGGTAGGCTCATTCAATGCTGGAGTGGGTGACATCGTCATCAAGAACACGGACTCATGTTTCACCTACATTGACGGTCTCGACGCTTTGGAGATGGCTAAGCAGTCTCCAGAGTGGATATACGACAGACTCAAGTTTAAAGAGTTCGGTATGCTATATAACCAGTTTAAAGAGGACGTCTATGAGAAATATTTCCCGACCGACATGACCTGCCCTAGAAGCATAAGAGAGGCTTGTGGAGGAATAGTGCACCAGTTGTACACTCTAATCGCCCCTATATTGTCCACAGAGGTTCTTGAACTCGAACCAGAGAAGACCTTGACCGCCATAACGATAAAGTCAATGAAAAAATACACCGCCCATAACTGCTGCACAAAGCAGAACTTGACCAAGGGCATGAGTCTGCATAACAAAGCGGCATTCCCCATCACGGCGAAGATACTGACGAAGTACAACGACCTATGTATCAATACATGGACCAAGTGGGAGCTGGCGAGAGACCTGTACAACTACCTTGGGGCAGAGATAACCGTGCCCATTGAATTGGGTCTGGTCGACCCAAGGGACATCGCAAGGCCGTGTTCCTTTGACCTGAAGAAAGTCCTAGATACATCAAAGAGAGGGTCATTGATAAAGTCCTTGAAGAGGGACGGTGTCTACTTCTCATACGAGAAGATACGAATATTGCAGGTGACCATTTACCCGGAGGGGGTTGATGAAGACTGGTCGCTATGCGACATCCTCAATCAGTCATGTGAGGGTAGAGTGCACGTCATTAAAGTCAAGTATGACGTTCTGAATGAAATAATGGGAACGATCGGACTCTTATTCAAGCAAGGCGTATGTTCTTTATTCGAAGCTCTCATCTGGGGTGAGTTCCACTTTGATCGGTTCACTGCGGAGGACTATGAGGAGATGGATAGACGCGACTCGAAGGAGTTCAGACCCCTGAGCTTCGGTGCCATCATGAAAAAAGCATCTCCAGTCAATGTCGCCCACAGTCAGACGCGTGTACCTCCTGTACCTGTACCTAAACCTAAAACTCGTAAGAGAAAATCGGCACATTTGTCGGGTGGAAGTGCCCCTAAAAAGAATGCACCGGATAGTCAATCTATCATGTCCTTTTTTCACAGGGCTGATAACAATATGTATGCTGGACTGGTATCGAAGTCACTCGTTACCGGCGAACTTCCGTCCTCTACTGTTGTTGAAGAAGCAATGGATGTTGAAGATGTCCCTGAGGCTGATGATGTCAATGACAAGTCTACGCCGATATCTGATGCGCCTTCTGAGAATACAAATACAGATACTCCCGGGACCTCATGGTCGATCTCAAGGCTGTGGAACACGCTGCTGAAAAAGTCTCGAGCTGTGAGTGAGAGTCAATCGTATTCGTCTGGTCCAACCGTCTCAGACTGCCAGTATGAATAAACTCGTACCAGCGAAAGCTGTGATTGCGATGAGTGTCACACCCACTGTGACTGCGAATACTATTCCCTCAGCCGACATTGTGAGACGATCAGCCAAAACATTCAATACTGAAAAATCGACTCAAGATAGCGATGATTTGACAATAAATTTTTATTTTATTAAACATTCAAATAGTCATGCGTCACTTTTTTTGGGTTATTCTGGTGTACCATCACACACTGAGGTTCAACATGGAGGTTTGTTGATTCGCCTTGTAAATGCCCGGAGTGCAGACAACGGCAAGGACAGCTGTCAGCAGGACCATCTCAGCCAGCAGGAAAAGAAAGTGTCTGATCCGACTGAGGTTCTTGCACAGATGAAGAATCACCAACACCATCACGGGCGCCGAGAGTGCACAACAGGGAACCACAGCAAATACCATGACGAGCACATACAGGTACCACAGCTCGTCTTCGGTTTGTCTATGGAGTAGCTTATCCAGGGTTGGTGGAAACAACCGTAAATACAGAACTTGAGAATCTCCGATGATCCTGACCAGAATGTATATCATGTAGGCTACAAGTGGGCCCGAGACGCATATCAGGCATTTGGCAACGTTGTATGCCTCAAACATTATTGGGTAGACAAAGATGAGACACATGGCGATGGAGAACCCAACCTGGGCGTCTATAGACAGTCCCATAGTAACGTGCAGAGAGAGGGTCATCTGCACCGCCAACATCATTATCTTCAGCCACGACAGGTAGTCGTCGTGAGTTGAGTCAGGGACGTTCTTCTTGTGCGGAAGGCGAAGGCTCTTTGCGAGGTTTATCAGGATACACACAAGGAGGATTGCGACTGTTCCGTATGTCAGGTAGTCGCATTGCAGAGACTTCACCTTCAGGTTGTAGATTAGAATGGGAAATATGGCTGCGATCTCCGATAGAGCAGTGATCATGATTACGGCCACCATCGGTATGTCTGTGGACGAAGTGTCATTTGCGGTGTGTCCAACGGCGTCAGGGGTTATGTGTGACATCCACGTGTCGACCTTTGGGGGGTCCTTTGATTCCGATACTACTTCAGATGTAAACAATGACAACAGTTTCTTTTCGTTGTCACCGATCGACTCAGATACATCTATTTCATCATCGCTTGTTGGGAGTGGAACATCGGCCATGCCGTCAATACTGGGTTGAGATTTACTCTCAAAGTTAGCCATGGTGTGAACTGTACCGGTGATGACTGATAAATTGTATCAAATAGTCCAGGTGCGTCTGTGTCCAACTGTGAGAACAGAATGCAGAATTACCCAACCGCTCATCCCTTTTTATCTCAAAATCCGCGCGCGCGGCAAATTCAAGGGCGCGTGACCCACATAACAAGCAAAGTGGGCGTGAGATCGTCTCAATGAGGGCGATATTATTCATCACGAGTGAGCAGCTGCTCATTCCTGCAAGCATGCGTCATGGAGAACCATACCAGACTGTCTGTTTACATTAGCTCCAGACTCTCTCCCCCCCACGTTCGGGTGGTGTTGGGAAGGTACCGAGATGTTTCTCTTGCTTTCTTTGGAGGGGGAGGGTACGCCTTGACTCAAGAACAGGTCAGGGATGCTGCGCAGAGACGCTCGACAGTTGCGCATAATTCTTACCAGCTGCTGTGTATTATGGTTGAGATGATTGAGACGCACGGCAGGTGCGCGTACAGGGATGTGCATGCTATATGTTGTGCGTTTAATGTACCCACATTACACCTCGTGTCTCTCATCCCCAAATACGCAGTAAGATATCTGACATGTATTGCCACCAGAACTATTGTCACATCACCCCCACCCCTGACGCAGATGCATCTCATGAGAGGATTTGAATTGATGCAAAATAGTCTTGAAAGGCATAATTCATTCAGGTACCACTTTGAGGTCTACTGTCTCACGCGAAAGGTTACGAATGACTTCAGGGTCAAAATACAGACGGACCATCTGTTTGGGTCACCAGATTGGTATGAGAATGATCTCACGGTCATTACACGACCACTGTATGCGCGATTGTCCAGACTCCTGTCTGAGGTGTTCGGGGCCGACTACGAGACCCTGTTGGGGAGTAAGATCACCATGACGGTACTGAACACTTATTTGATCCTTAACGGATATGAGCATTGGTGCGTTCCGTTTAAGTATATCATACAGAGAGCATCTGCATCTGACAAGCCTGAGCAACAGGTCAAACTGATGCAATCATATCCGAATAAACTGATTGACAAAATTGATTGGTTCCTAACTGGCCGCCACAGACCGCTTGACTCGAGAATGGACAACCCATACGTGGTGACTGTGCACAAACGAGTCAAGCCTAACCTGGATCATAAATGTGTCATGCTCAACTTCCCTGAGTCGGAGGCGATCATGCACGTTAACATCCAGGTGGCGCACCTGAGAGTCTTCTCGAAGACGCGTATGAGGTATAGCATCTGCGGCAAGTCGCTCGTGTTTACAGTCGCCAAGAAGAAGACCATAGCCTGCTCGTCATACAAGACTGTGCCGCCGGACAATGTCCTGAGGACACACATCACGCTGAACTTTAACATACACGGGCATGACACCACGATGATGATCGCGTTGTTAATACTTGACAAGACCACGTCCATTTGCGGGTTTGATGACACCGATCCGTTCACCACGTCTCACAACAGGACCAGCTCTCACAGCTTCCAGAACGGGGTGATGGATATCAACCACTATAGACACAAGGTGATGGAGCTCTACCCAAAGACGTGTTCAAAGGTGCCATACTTCCCTGCAGTCAAGATGACCAATTTGGGTCTCCTGCACAGAGAATCTGTCCTGTTCAACACAAAGGGTGATGTGAGACGGGCCGTAAACCAGATCTGTCACATTGTCAGAACATCTTCTGAGATGGATAGGGAGATGGCTACGAATATCTACAAACTTGAGTCGGATGTCAGGGAGATGGTTGATAACCACATCCTCGGCATGGTCAAGATCGCATGGCTACTTGGTCTGACATGTGTGTCAAACCACATTACAGAACACCTCAAGTTCGACAGATTGCTGATAGGTCTCAACCCGAAGACCACCAAGAGTGAGTTTGCCGACAAGAGTAAGTTCGACTCTGAGAGCAAAGGTAAGGCTTCCAAGAAGATCAAGATCCCGGATGACACCAAGAACAGAAAGGATTTTCTGGCGGAGGTCAATTCCATGTTTCCGGACGTGTCGATAGACCATGCCAATGCCAACTCAAGAGGGAAGTGGT
Organism: Goniobranchus coi; assembly: GCA_025762795.1. Taxonomy (NCBI): domain Eukaryota; kingdom Metazoa; phylum Mollusca; class Gastropoda; order Nudibranchia; family Chromodorididae; genus Goniobranchus; species Goniobranchus coi. The sequence continues at coordinate 15,402 of JAOXJN010333186.1, forward strand.
CGTTCCTTGACCGGATAAACCACTGTCCCGACTGGACGTTCTACAGCCCCATGATGAGATGGATTATCAAGACACTGAGACGCACCTACACGACTGACAGCGGTTACCACATGTTCAACAAGATGCTAAAAAGTATGCGCAAGCACCTTCGACACCAGAGACAGTCTAGTAGTAAACAAAGTTGTGATTACATTGCGTTGACTTTTTCTGTGTATGTCCTTGTACGTAACATCTGTCGTCTGTCTATCTGTGTATCTGTGTCGTAGTACATGCATCAACAAATTGTAGAATGGTGTACCTTAACCTAAAATCGTGAGACAGACCGTTTAGACACCACAGAGGATAGGTGACTTGTATCTCTCATAATCCTCGCTATCCTCTTATCCTTGTCAACGATATTAGCCTTGCACGCCATCAGTTGACGTTGAGCTTCCTGTGCTTCGGCCTTTGCGGCCTGGAGTTCACTGGTTGCAATCTTTCTGGCCTCCTCACTCTCGACAACTGTTGCATAGTTCTTTTCATACTCTTCTCGCCTGGCCTGGTCTATTGCCATCTGTAACTCCGCCCGCTCCCTGGCAAAGTCAGATTTCATGACTTCTATAGTGGCTGAATGTCTGTTCTGGTTCTCCGTCAGCTCTGCAGCACATTCGGCATTTAGAGATGTCACCTGCCCCTCAAGGGTGGCTATACGCCTCTGAAGCTCAGCTTCTTTCTTCTTAACGTAGGTCTCATACCTCTCTCTATCGTTCAGTATCTGTGCCTCGTACTGTTGTTTGCTGGCCTCTAATTTGTTTGATGCATCATTGAGTAGGCCGGCATATACACCTTTCTCTGCCTCCATGCGACTCTGTTGCGAGGCCAATGTTATCTTAGTTGCCTCTATTTCCCTGAGTAACTGGTCATTCCTTTGTTTCTGTTCCAGAATCTCACTCCTCAGCGACCCGGTGGTCGCTGTCATCTCAGCAACCTGAATATACAGGTCCTCAATCTGTTTATTGTTGTTCGTAATTATGGCCGCGTTGGTAGCATTGGTCTGTGACAGATCAGCCTTTATTTTATCCAGTGCAGAGGTCAGGTTCTCTATTTCTATATCCTTGTTCCGACACAGGTTAATCGCATCGGCTTTCATTTGTCCGAGTTTACCAACAAGGGCTTCTTCACGCCCCAGTGCGTCTGAGAGTTTCTTCTCAATTTGTTCGGTCGCCTCCCCTGTCCCGGATTTTAATCGAGTCAGGTCTCTCTCAAGTTTTTGCTTGATGTCCGTTAGCGACTTTAGTCTGTCCTTTGTGTCGATTAACTCCTGTGTAGTCGCATGAAACTCATCTTCAGCCTGCTTTGCGTCAAACCTCTGCTGCCCGATAATGTCTCTTTGGTTTTTAACAAGAGCCTTTAGGTTCGATATTTTTGCGACTGCGTCGGACTCGGTATCACTTATAGTTTGTTTTAGACCGTCGTTGATGGTGATCTGTCTCTCTAGATCTGAGGCCGCGGTCTGTAGCCTCGCGTTGAGATCACCAACCTGTTTTTCTAGAGGCTTCAGCTGTTCTATTTCTTCGGTCAATTGAGCATTTGCGCCAGTTATGATATCTACTTTTACCCGGCATTTTTCCATGTCTAGGCGGCACTCCTCTCTCTCCACGGACGCTGTAGAAATGGCGTCCTCCAGTTCAGCCCCCAGTTTCCTGTTTATATCGGCCATTGTGTTGTTGTCATCTCTCAGCTTCGTGGCATCCAGACGCATGTCACCTAACTGTTCTGCCAACTCAGAGATGACCTTGGCTTGGTTACCTTCCGCTTGCGTCAACAGGGCCTGGTTAGTGTTTTTGATGCGTTCAGTCTCGGACACGAGTGCGTCACGTTGATCCGTCATATCCCTCAGATCGGACGTGAGAGAAGCAATTGCGGATAATCGGTCAGACTCCGTCGACTCAAGTTCAGCAACACGCCTTATGTATTCCTGGATCCTATCATTGTAGTCGTCGATAGTCGCCATCATACTGTCTCTCGTGATGGTATTGTCCTCTCTGCAGTTGGTTAGCTCATCCTCTTTGTCGACCAGGAGTTGCTCTAAATCAGCAATTCTTTTCTGAGTAGACTCATTGATGGCTGTCAGTTTCGCATTGGTCTCATGCAGACTCAGCATCTCTGTAACAATAGTGCTAGTGGCTTCTGGTTCAGGGGCAGCAGGTGTTTCGTCAGGTTCTTCTACGCGCCTGGGGTCAGGTTCGTCGTCGTATATGAAAGACTCGATGGACATGCCAGAGATAGATTCGCGCTCACGCTCAGACTCTGATTTCACGCTCACGCCCCTATGGGAAGCACTGCGAGGGATGCAGTGTTGTGCATATTGTTGCTTATTCACCCTCAGTGCACAGTTGGCTGCACGGATGGCTTCAACTACCCCAGGCATGTCCATGGCGAACGCAATATCCATGGCCGTGTTTCCTCTAGCATCGGTCGTGCTGAGAGGTTCATGGGTGACGTCGGTGGCGTAGTCGATCAGCATCATGGGAATAGTCGGGTTACCTCCAGCCGTTTTTACAGACAGGGCCAGAGGTGTGTCACCCTTAGAGTTACGTATGGTCGCCACTCTGATGACAGAGCTCATGTTAAGGAGCGCGGATAATGTGTACACGTTCTTTGCGAGGACAGCCGCGTGCACAACCGTGTTTCCGTTGATGCTCTGGTCATTGAGGTGCTCTCCGTCATTGTCTGGGAAAAACAACGTGTCCGTAATTCGCTTGTCCAACCTAGGGGTTGAGGCTACCTTCGAGAACAGGTTCATGCCCAATCTATCCCTGACCAGGGCGTCTGCCCCCATGTCCATAAAGTACTCTAACATATCTATCGAGTTGTTCGCGACAGCCAGCAGGGACAGGTGCGTAGAAGGGCTGCCAGGATAAGACTCAATCGCCTGGTTGACATTGACCGACTCTGGAACGACGCTAGTGACGTAGTCCATGTCACCCTTGACGATGGCCTGAACGAGTTTCCTAGACCGTGTGTACGGTAGGGCAAAAGCTTTTATTGCCGCCATAGCCTATAGAAGAACGCAGAGAACGATACATGAATGCAACGACATACAAGACAAATAATTGTACTAAAACATCATTGTCGATTTCGTTCAGTTTATTGATTAATGGATAGATAGAGTAGGCAATCACACACACACATATTATACTGTATTAGGTGGAATAGCTGCACTCTTCAGGTCTAGTAAAGTACTTTACTTGCTTTCTTCACACCAGTGGCCGGTTTGGCTGTTTTACATAGCCTCTTGGCCTTAGGTTTCACTGAGGGTCCATCCGTATCCTCATCGGACGACGAGTCAGACAGAGCTCTTACTTTCCTCTTATTGTGTAGTGGTAGGATGGCAGGCACCTTATCGTTTTCCTCTGTAGAGCTACAGGAATCTTCCTCTTCATCATTGATGAAGTCAGATTCATATTCATCATCTTCCTCTGCTTCTGCCATTGCCTCTGCCGCATCAACCTCCATAGCCTCATCACTGATAAGGGACTTGGCGAGCTGAGATACGGTTCCCTTCAGATGAGGTTTGGTGGTCTTGCTCTTTGTTTTGGCAGGGGGATGAGGGGATGTTTCATCTGTGACCATAGCCTCATCCTGATTGCTCTTTTTGGTTTGTGTCTTTTTTTTTGGTTGCCTCTTGGGTTTTTCGATCTCTTCTTCCTCAGCATCATCTTGTTCGGACTCATTCAGAGGCGAGAGAATTGGCACAATGCTCTCATCAAGAGGAGGGTCATAGTGGTCTTCATCATCATCATCATCATCATCAGCCGCTGCCTGTTTCTTCAGGTCAACGTATTTCTTGGTGATGCCCAGGGTCACGTTGTAGATACCTTTACACGGCTGGTAGGCGACGTAGGCGGTGTTGTCGACAACCCTGCTGTAACACAGGCAGTCGAGTCTGGGCGCCTCCTTCGCGTGCAGGTAGAATGATCTAAATCGGCTTTCGGTCGGAAACACAACCTCGATGTACCCTGGACAGTCGATCCTCTTGACCGCGACACCGTCTTCATTCAACTTGAGCGTACTGGTGAACGCCATCAGAGGTGCGAGTGGTGTGTATCCATAGTACACCTTGAACTGTTTCTTGTTAGGTGCCATCAGAGTCAGGGGGAGAGAATCTCTCTTGACTCCTGCAGTCAGGTACAGCCAACAGGTTCTGTTCTCGATGTCCTCCTTGGTGACGGTGGTTCCATCGTTCTTGTACCCGTACACATAGGCGGTGAACAGGCCGTTCTCCTGAGGTTTGTTGATCTCCTGCCTGATATGAGGAGTGAATTTGCTGTAATGCTTCTTCGAGGCAAACCGGACCTTGATTCCTGTTGGTGTCACGAGATCGTCGTTGACAACATACTGCCCCCCATCAACGTTATTCAGGTTGCTGAACAGGTTCATGCTGGTCTTCGACGATACTAGCACCGTCTCTTCAGGTAGGATGTGGATGACTGCCCCCATAGATATCCCCTTAATGAGAGCGCCGCACGCGAGTTGACTGCTGGTAAAGGACATGATGAACGTGTCCGTGTCAGCTACACCGCTCTTCTTGGGTCGGACGGGCTTGGGGGACCTGGGCCCCGAGTCGTCTGATGCATCACCATCGTCCTGGGACGGGGCATGGTCGTTTACAACAGCCTCTGGGGCTGGTGCGCCGAAGACGGGAACCTTGCTTTGGCACATGATGAAACGATGCGGAAGGTATCTTGAAAGATATCGGCAGACAGCTGTAGGGACGACCGTACGCTACAAAGATCGAGAGCAAATGATGCCGAGAGCTGACATCCCCGCGTTTAATACTACTAACCGCACAATGATCTTACATCCAACATGAATGTAGATTCGTCAGTATAGTGATAAGAAATACAATGGTATAAGTGCGTGATCTTACATCCAACATGAATGCACATTCGTCAGCATTGGACACCTCTCAATTCCACATCCAGAATGAATCTACATTCGTCAGCATTGGCCATCTCTCAATTCTACATTCCGATTGAATTTGCAATTGTGTATGTGTGTTATCGGTGGGTATCGAGGTCAAGGTCGACGTGTTCAATCCAACTTTTTACAACATTCTCGGGCGTGAACTCCGTGACATCTGTCACTGCTTCGTTCTCCTGGTAGGCACACGCGGGACGGTTTCGACTGCTGTGCACACCGTAGCTGAGGGCTGTCTTAAACTGTTTCTTACAGTTTGGACACAGGTATGGGTACTCGCTCCCGCTGCTCACTGTTGCTGTTTGTTTAGTGCCAACCTCGCTGGTTTTTGTTTTTTCAGTGGTCTTTGGTTCTCCTTTGGCTGGCTCTGTAGCCTCTGACTGCACCTCACCTCCTTTCTGTTTTGGTCTGTCGGCGATTGGTGAGTCGGGACTTATAGCAGATGACAAAGCCCGTCTGATGTCCAGAATAGTTTTTCGCCGACTTCTCTTCGCCTGTTCTGGGTCGGGTACATTAGGTTTTGTGACCCGAGGAGCTATTGGTGCGGATGGTGTCTTTTCGCTAGTTGGTGTTTTCTTCGCTGTCGCTGCGGCGTACCTTGGTTGAGGTCCCTCCCACGGTAACTTAACTCCGCTCCGAGGTTGAGATGCTGCAGCGCGACTCATTCTGTGTACTGATGTGTATACGCGTGTCGTTCAATCAATCGTGAGGAAGGTTCTTCTCAGACAAATACGTCTCGTCATCACAACGCCAGGATAAAATCCATGGGTATGTTCGTAAACAAACTCTTAGTCTTGTTTGGTGGACCCCCATAGCTGACGACATTGATGACATCGGGTGATCTGTACCAAGTTGCCTCCATTTGTATACCATCTGTCAGTTTATCTGACATGTATGCACCGATGGGGTCGCCTCTGGCTGAACGTTCAGCCACGTCTTGTTTCATGTATGTGATCCACTGTTTGAGACCACTCAATTCTTTTTTTGTGATTACCCTCGAATATGGGTTGTTTATGTCACACGTAGTGAGGAATATCTGCCCGTTACCCTTCTTATACGCCAAGAACTTGTACGTCTTATACCCGGACCGATCCAAGGGTATCGTGACTACCTTTATTTTACCACCACATCTATCGTAGCGGTCTATTTGTTTTCTACAGTCTTTCTCACGTACACTTGATCTGCGACTACGGCGTCTGGTGCATGTAAAAGGTGCTGCCATCTGATCGGAGTCCATGGCTGACTTATCTGACGAGCGGTATAGGAATGATTTGACCCTCTCTCTGTTAAGGGCCACTCATGAATTCTACTCCTATATAAGTAGGTTTCGTGATCAGTATGCTGAGGCGGTAAAAAAGATAGCAGCGTCAAACCCTGTGTCAATGACAAGGCTATCCGACACACAGGACACTAATATCACCACACCTGATAGCGGTGAACACCCCACACCGTCTGTCACGACTGCGTATTTCCCACCCAGCCTACTGTCAATAAAGAAAACGGGAAACCACGCCAGGAGAACCCATAAAGAGATATCGGCTGTGACTAAGTCGGAACTCAAACAGCTTGGGAAGATATTAAACATCAAGCCGCCCGTCACGCAAGAGAAGATTGTCACCCTTCTGGGTATGACCCACGTTCCGCTCGAGAAGTTTGTCTCCCAGAGGGTGGACGTGTTGATAAGAAAGTACCTGACCGCGAAGAGCAGGGAGTTTGTTGAGGATACATTTAGACGAGTGTTCTTTACTGGCGCCCCTCCGTTCGCTACGAAAAATACTGTCAACGTGACGTGGGAGAATGACATGAAGGGGTTGATGAAGTTGGCGACAGATGCTGACGGACTCGTCGTGAAAAGGCCCACGGAGCGTCTCACGACCATCATCAGCTATTGTAAGACCATCATCAACGGAGCTTATAAGAACCTAGACGACCCCATAGCTGGCCTGTCTGTGGAGGCTGAGTTTCTCAACCTCGTGAGGAGGTTCAACGGGTATACTCTATTCATTAACAACATATCCCAGAACATGCGATTCAACGCATCGTCGTTGTTGTTTACTTATTTTCACAAGACCTCCCCCAACATGAAATTCCAGACACTGTCTGAAATGCTGAGCGACATCAGATACGGGTCTGTCGATGTCGAAGAAGTACTCCTGAAGTATGTCATAACAGATGACATGGGTAATACTGACGAAGCTGTAAAAGACCCGTATAACATTGTGACGCTGTCTGGACATGCATATGATCAGGTCAGACCTGCACTTAGAGCTGAGTTCGTACTGCTGAAATTTTTCTTCTACCTGAGTCAGGAGTACAAGAGGCTGATACCAGAGTTCATCAGAGGGACGTACAAGAGAAAGTTCGACCAGATCGAAGTGGCGGCCTTCTCAGTTAATAACGTGCTTCAGTTGTGCCCTGGGTTGATGACACTCATGTTCTATATGATAAATCTATCAAAAAAGGCTGACAACATGCAACTCCTACATGACATTAACCACAAGTTCAAGGTGGTTACATCAGTAAAAGGGTACGCTGGCCGACAGGAGGGGATAGAACTGCAGAAGGCAATATCCAGACACATTGAGGACATCACAGTCAGGTGCATGGACCTTTTGCTGACAAAAACGATCAAGAAGACACAGATAATTGAATACGTAAATCTTTTATTTTTCAGAAGTGGCCTTATGAAAGACGCCGGTTCAATATCTGGTAAGAAGTAAAAATGGGATCATCACAAGTCATCTTCATGGACAGTCATCAGGTCGTCTTGGGAGATCGTGACGCCGTCAGTATCGATGTCTGTTCCGCATGCTTTGCCAAACAGCTCTTCTTCCGTGTCTTCAGGCGACCCTGGTGGTGAATCTGGCTTGACTGGCGTTTCTGCTGTGCCCGTGAATGGCAACCGGTCCACTAGTATGTCTCTGTCCACCGTGCACCCGAAACAAAACATGCACAACGAAAAGGTCCCTTCATCTCGATTGACTCTGATGTAATACTTACACGGGTTTCCCTGGGGGTTTCTGTGCGCTCTGATGGTACACCAGTGGATCCTAGGAAACAGGTCATAGTCTGCAAAGTCGTGTCCAGCCTTGCGCCTGACGTCAGTGAGGATCTCGTCATCGTAACCTCCACCGGACGCCCATATGGCAGGCATGATCCTGCTTTCTAGAATACTCTTGAAGTACCCTATGCAGCCGTCACCGGGCAGGACAGGCGCGCGCGCGAGTCTAGCTTTCTTCACCTTCTTCTGGAGGGTAAACTCCTCTTCTCTGGCCGACTTGATCAGGTTGGTGATGTTGCCTATGTTGTCTAAGACCATCACATCATCTTTGGCCAGGTAGCCGTGCCTTGTGTGAAACAACGTCTGTGCTACCACGAAGGAAAAACTCTGCGACACGAACAGGGGCATCAGCTGTCTGCAATAAGTGTTGTTGATGAGTTTTCTCGACATCGCCGTCCTTAGCATGCCAGCGCTGGGCTTGAGCATCTTCATGTCCATGTAGAACGCTACAGCAGGGATCTTCTTGGATAGGAAGAATTTGAATGCGACCAGGAAGTTGTATAGGACCTCGGTGTTCTTGAACACCAGGTGCTTGAACTTGTAGATAAATCTGAGCCCAACTTTTACGATGTCAACCCTCTCTGGCTTTGACTCGTAGGCGTACATGACGAACTCCCTCCTGTCGTCTCCCAGCTGTCCAGTCTGGTCTACTATGGATAAAAATTCTGTCATGGCATCCTCCATACCCTTTATGATTCTCGCTCTGACCGGCCACGAGTCACTCACTTCGGTGTTGTAGAAGCTTCTCACGAGCTCCTTGCTGTCCACGTCGATACACACAGAGTAGACTGGCATGTGTAGGTTAATGATCTCGTTCAGGGCGATCTTTGGGCAGTTTGTGTCGAACGATCTGGAGTATGCGTTATAACTGTCCATAGACGGCTTCATGATGTGCCTCTTGACCAGTCTCAGTGTGTTGTTGTGTGTAAATTTTTGTCTCAGTTTTTGGGGATTTATAAGTCGACAGAACTGAAACCCACGGCCTATTGGAACCCCAAAGAACGGTGTGTTTACCGGCATCTTGAGTCTGGAATGGAGAATGGACTTTACTTTCTCACCTGTCATCAGAAGAGTACGATCTGAGTTACATAAGTACGACACAGACGCCACCGTAGTCCCCTTTATCTGTTTGCATAAGCTGTTTGGGAAGGGATCTCCTTTCATAATGTCCAAGGAGATCTGGCCACAACTCCTGTTCGGAGTCAGGCCGTTCGTGTCGCAGCCGGTAGTCTCATCGTATTCATACGAGCTGTGGACGCGAGGGTCGTATTGACGAAATCTCGTTGTATCCCTGATGTACTTTCGTATGTCCTCCCCACCTCTATCGGCCAGGGTCTTGATCTTTCGTCTGTACGAGTCAACGTACCCTTGGTCCTTGTCTCGACTGTCTGTTATTGACATCAATAGGCTCAGCACAGATGGAAATCTGGCGTGCATGTCACTGAAGAACTCCAGGTTGGCGTAGGTCACGCTTGGACACTCCGTCACAACCCTGTCTGTGTTATAGCTGTTGTAGATGTCCCCGAAGCGACCTGCTGCGAGACAGGAGGCTCTCAGAGTCTCTGTTGCCAGATCCACGTAACTCATCAACTTGTCTCCGCCAAATATCTGGGTGTACATTGCAAATATATCATCGTACGCGTTCTTCCTCTTCGAAGCGGTCTGCACGACGGTCGTCTTGGAACTGCAGTTATACTGTAGCATGTAGGGGACAATAGTTGGATATGGGTAGGGTATCTCATCCTTATCCCCGACCACCATTCTTGATGCCGTGCAGATGTACCATGTCACAGGGTCAGAATTGCACTTGACAAAACTGGTGTTCAGAGCTGAAAATATATTAGTTTGGGACGTTACCAATGCCCTGTTGTCAATGTAAGACTTCTTCTCAATCGAGTACATTGACAGCTGTCTAGGTTGCATCTCCAATCTCCTTTTGTTAACGATAACCTCATCCGTTGATAGAAGGCTGTCGAAGTCATCCTCTGACTCACATCGTAGTCTGAACACAGTGGACATTTCCACCTGCGGAGCCACCTTGCAGAAACACTTGCATCTGATCACGACAGCTGCTCCCCTTGCTTCATTGCCGGACCTGTCAATGCCTTTGGAATGCCGGAAGAAAAACATCAGTCTGAAGGAGTCTGCCGTCTGTAGCTTGACCGCCGAACATCGTTTGGTGCCAGTCTGGAGCGGAACTATAAGGCAGGAGTACAGGATCGCATCCGATGGTGGTGGTGAAGATGCCATTCAGCAGCTCCCTGTCGTGGCTTAACAGATGTATGAATTGTCGCAGAATGAGGCTGACTAAGTTGGATGAAGCGGACGGTGTACCTCTGCTGGGTCTGGGACATGAAATCGTCTCACTCGATGCCAAGGCGGGAGATTACGCGACTACCAGGGGCGTGTTTCAGGAAGTCAAGAAGTTGCAGGATTTTCTGCGTTCCGAGACGGCTAAGACCATGGACATCAGGATCAGGAACATGTTAACCAGCTACTTGGAGTCAAAAATGAAG